>CAUYTI010016027.1:0-14100 GCA_963575145.1 Galago senegalensis | reverse complement strand
AAGACTCTCCCTAAGCCAATCAACCCTGAACACGACCACCCTATACCTGTCAGTTTAGGACAGACATGGTTTACCTACCAATAAGGGAATGGGGTGGGATGGTCTCAGGGGAGGGAAGAGGGAAAGGTATAAAGGAATTGTTTGAATAGTCTGTAAGGGCTGTTCCCGCTTTCACTTAAAGGGCAGCCCAGGTTCTGAGCTTGAATGAATAAAAAATTCCTCGTGCCTTTGCAGCGATGTTCGGACTCTCAGAGTGGTGCTTGAAATGAGTCTGGAGGTTAACAGGAGGACTGACCAAGCTGATGGCTGCAGCTAGCACCAAAACACAAAATCAGCTTTATTTTATAGTATCTCTACTGATTGTCCAGGGGGGAGTAGCATAGACAATATGGGGAAATAGTATAAGCAAAAAACATAGTTTTGGTCATATAGTACAATAGGAAAATGTAAATAACTTTGTTAATAAAGATAAATCATCTTGTTAATGGTTTCTACTCAACTTTATTAACATATGACAAAAAGCAAGAAGGGAAAGATCAGGAGGATCCCAGCATAGTTAACAAAACAAAGGAAGACCTATGTGACTTAGTAACCATATGATAAAGAGAGGGAAGGGGCCCTATACAGGGTCTCTGCATAGTTAACAACACAAGGGAAGAACTACGGGACTTGTGGCAAAGGGAGCATGAAGAAAGGAATATGGCTATTTTGGGAACAGAGGAGAAGCAGTGGGGGTTCATTCTCTGAATGTTCCCCAGGCTGTGAGGGCCCTGCCAGTCTCACAGTCTGCTCTCCACGTGTACAAATCTATTGATTTAACCCAGCAACATTTGAGTTATGTGCTCATGACATAGTTCTCAGCTTGAGACTGGAATGAAAGCATCTCTTTTATTATAACTGCTATTCCAGCCTGATCCCTCAGTAAACTGAGCCCTTAGGGTCCTAAAGCAATGTGGAGCAGAGTGTCTTGGCAGGAAAGTCTTAAGAGATTTTATTGATCATGTGGTGTTCACTATATCTAATCCATACCCAGCTAAGATACAAGGACTTGGATAGAGATTTGGTAATATCTTACGTTACCATAACCCCTAGATTCCTTTCAAGCCATCAACCTCCCATAACCATGTCAACACACTACCATAAGAGTCTTTCCTGCTTGGAAAGGTTTTGATTTTGATGCTGGATATTCTAAGATTAACCGTGACCATGTGCTTAAAAATCCCAAGTTATCTAAACATTTGTATATAGGTCAGATGGGTTCTTTTTTTTTTTTTTTTTTGAGACAGAGCCTCAAGCTATCCCCCTGGGTATAGTGCCATGGCATCACAGCTCACAGCAACCTCCAACTCCTGGGCTCAAGCGAGTCTCCTGCCTGAGCCTCCCAAGTAGCTGAGACCACAGGCGCCTGCCACAACGCCTGGCTATTTTTTTTTTTTGGTTGCAGCCATCATTGTTGTTTTGGTGGGCCTGTGCTGGATTCAAACCCACCACCTTAGGTGTATGTGGCTGGCACCTTAGCCAGTTGAGCCACAGGCGCTGAGCCAGGTCAGATGGGTTCTTAAAAAGGGATGCAGGGAAATAACAGAGGTATTGGGAAGTGTTTACATAATTGAGAACAACAGGAATTCTGGGAAGATCATCACACATGTGTCGACTGCCACTCAAAACCATTATGCTCAGAGGAGATGATGTCAAATTGTGACAGAGGGTGTAGTCTGGAATATTTTTTGTCTAGTTAAATTTTAATTCTGATTTAACATTAGACTGTCTCAAGATTGTTAATATTTCCTTGTATGAACAATACTTATCAGAACTTGAAAAATGAGGACTTCTGGGGAGGCAGTACTGCCTTTGAACTGAGCACACATGACATGTTACCCAGATTGCCCCTGACCACTCAGGCAGAGGCTTGCTCAGGGCCCCCAGTAACTCTTTAGGGTATGTTTCCCATGAGCTCAGAATGTGGAGTTTCTGCTGTTCTCATGTCTATACTGGGTCATCACGGAGGATTGCAGTGTGTGGCCATGCCTGTGGTGGGTGTTGCTGCTATAGAGTAGGTGCAGTGGACTAAATGTTTGTGTTTTCCCAAATTCACAGATTAAAGTCCTAACCCTAACGTGATGGTATTAGCAGGTGGGTCCTTGGGAGGTGATTAGTCATGAGAGGGAAGCCCTCATGAATAGTATTAGTGCTCTTATAAAAGAGGCTCCAAGTGGTTGCTGCTTTCACCATATGAGGACACAGTGAGAAGGCACCATCTATGAGGAACCAAACAGCCCTCACTAGACCCTGAATCTGCAAGCACCTTGATCTTGGACTTCCCAGCCTCCAGAACTGTGGGCAATAAATGCTGATTGTTAGATTATTGCCTCAGAAAGCCCCTCCCCCCCAAAAGCCCCCTCCTACCCTTAAACTTACAACTCCTCCCCTAGCACAGGGAGTGGCCTGCTTACCTCATCACCCTGTACCAATTTCCCGCTGCCCGCCCCTAATGGCTCTTTCCCCTGGAGGGATAACTCCTTATTGGTTATCCCACCAGCCTGTTACCATTCTAAAACTCTCCTATATAAGAATATCTCCTCCCACCCCCGCCATTTCTCTCTCTCTCCCACCTTCCTCTGTCTTCCTTCGCTGCTCTCTACCTTCCTTCTCTTTCCTCTCATTCTTCTCTACTCTCTCTCTCTTCTCTTCCGCACTATCTCCCCTCTTTAGTGCTGCTCTGCAGCCTCCCTCCTCCCACCAGTAAAGACGTTTCGTATAAGTCTCCATGGTCTGAGAATTCTCTGTTGGTTGAAGTGCCTCTCTTTCACTGGTTGTTTCTGAGCCTCCCAGTTTATGATATTTTTGTTAGAGCTGCTCAAATGGAAAAAGAGAGTGGAATGACTGGGACACCGTTCTGCTCTGCACTAGTCTGGAAGGGGCTACAACTTCTACAGTTCTTTGCTGGCTGCCCTCTGAGCCCTACGGTGTTTCTGTCTTTACTCACAGCCTCCTGCTCAACAGGAACTCTGATATGAAGCCAATGGGGACTGAGTCAAGAGACAAACTGGAGGGGCAGATACCTCCCTGCACTCAGAGTTCTCCCACCCTGAGGACTTTCTAACAGCCTAACATGCTCTTTCTTCCCTGAGGATATGTCCCCTTTCAGGAGGCTCCTAGCCCCCTTATATTATATAGACCCTTGCCAGAATTCTTTCCCTTTTTCAGATAAGCCAGAGGCCCTGACACTCCATCCTACACTCGGCACTAGATCTTTTTCAAGGTGGACCTGCAGCCCGCTGGTAGGTCATTATATAGGCTCAGGAAGGCCTGAATCTGGCAGCCTTGAGCTGGGAGCCCCCAATCCTCTTAAAACTGTGCTCCATCCTTTTTTCTATTTTTCTTTTTTGAGACAGAGCCTCAAGCCATCCCCCTGGGTAGAGTGCTGTGGCATTACAGCTCACAGCAACCTCCAACTCCTGGGCTCAAGCGAGTCTCTTGCCTCCGCCTCCCAAGTAGCTGGGACCACAGGCGCCCGCCACAACACCTGGCTATTTTTTTTTTTTTTTTGGTTGCAGCCATCATTGTTGTTTGGCAGGTCCGGACTGGGGATTCAAACCTGCCACCTTAGGTGTACGTGGCTTGCGCCTTAGCCAGTTGAGCTATAGGCGCCGAGCCTTTCAAAGTAGTTTTTATTTGCATTTCTCTGATGATAAGGACGATGAGCATTTTTTCATGTGTCTGTAGGCTGTGCACCTGTCTTCTTCAGAGAAGTTTTTCTTTAAGTCCCTTGCTCACCCTGACCTGAGACAGGATCACTTTTTCTTTTCTTGCTAATACATTTGAATTCTCTGTGGATTCTGGTTATTAAACCTTTGTCGGAGACATAACCTTCAAATATCTTCTCCCATTCTGAGGGCTGTCTGCTTGCTTTACTTACTGTGTTCCTGGCTGTGCAGAAGCTTTTTAGTTTGATCAGGTCCCAGTAGGGTATTTTTGATGTTGCTTCAATTGCCTGGGGGGTGGGGTCCTTCTCATAAAAATTTCCCCCCAGGCTGATTTCTTCAAGAGTTTTCCCTGCACTTTCTTTTAGTATTTGTATAGTTTCATGTCTTAAGTTTAAATCTTTAATCCAGTGAGAGTCTATCTTAGTTAATGGTGAGAGGTGTGGGTCCAGCTTCAGTCTTCTACAGGTTGCCAGCCATTTGCCCACCATTTCACCCTGCACCATTTGTTAAATTGGGAATCTTCCCCACTCAATGTTTTTAATTGGCTTGTCAAAGGCCAAATAATGGTAAATAGCTGGGTTCATCTCTTGGTTCCCTATTCTGTTCCATACATCTACCTCTCTGTTTTTGTGCTGGTACCATGCTGTTTTGATCACTATTGATTTATAATATAGTCTGAGGTCTGCTAGCGTGATTCCTCCTGCTTTGTTTTTATTTCTGAATAATGTCTTGGCTATTTGAGATTTTTTCTGATTCCATATAAAATGAAGTATTATTTTTTTCAAGATCTTTGAAGTATGACAATGGAACTTTAATAGGGATTGCATTAAAATTGTATATTGCTTTGGATAATATGGACATTTTAACAATGTTGATTCTTCCCAGCCATGAGCATGGTATGTTTTTCCATTTGTTAACATCTTCAACTATTTCTTTTCTTAGAGTTTCATAGCTCTCTTTATAGAGATCTTTCACATCCCTTCTTAGGTAACCTCCCAAATATTTCATCTACTTTGGCACTACTGTGAACAGAATAGAGTTCTTTACTGTTTTTTCAGTTTGACTATTGTTGGTATATATGAAGGCTACAGATTCATGAGTGTTGATTTTGCAACCTGAGATGCTGCTATATTACTTGATCACTTCTAAAAGTTTTGTAGTTGAATCCCTGGTGTTTTCCAGATATACAATCATATCATCTGCAAAGAGTGAAAATTTGATCTCTTCTGACCCTATTTGTATACCCTTGATTTCCTTTTCTTGCCTAATTGCAATGGCTAAGACTTCCATTACAATGTTAAAAAGCAGTGGTGACAATGGGCAACCTTGCCTGGTTCCTGATCTGAGTGGAAATGATTTCAATTTAACTCTATTCAATACAATATTGGCTGTGGGTTTGCTGTAGATGGCGTCTATCAGTTTAAGAAATATTCCTTCTATACCAATTTTCTTAAGTGTTCTCATCATGAATAGATGCTGGATATTATCAAAAGCTTTTTCTGCATCAATTGAGAGAATATGGTCTTTGTTTTTTAATTTTTTTATGTGCTGAATTATATTTATAGATTTACATATATCGAACCAGCCTTGAGACCCTGGGATAAAACCCACTTGGTCATGGTGTATAATTTGTTTAATGTGTTGCTGGATTCTGTTTGCTAGGATCTTGTTGAATATTTTTGCATCAATATTCATTTAGTGATATTGGTCTATAATTTTCCTTCCTTTTTGGGTCTTTTCCTGGTTTGGGGATCAAGGTGATGTTTGTTTCATAGAATGTGTTGGGTAGTATTCCTTCTTTTTCTATATTTTGGAAAAGGTTGAATAACATAGGTACTAGTTCCTCTTTAAAGGTTTGGTAGAATTCTAATGTGAAGCCATCTGGTCCCGGGCTTTTCTTTTTAGACAGATTTTGTATAGTTGATGCTATTTTACAACTTAATATAGGCCTGTTCAACATTTTCACTTGATTCTGGGTAAGTCTTGGAAGGTAGAGTGCTTCCAAATTGGTCAATTTCCTTCAGATTTTCATATTTCCAAGAATAAAGTTTTTTATAATATTCATTAAATTTTTTTTGAATTTCTGGGGAGTCTATTGTTATTTCATCATTCCCATTTCTGATTTATGAAATTAGAGATTTTACTCTTTTATTCCTGGTTAGGTTAGCCAAAGGTTTACTATTTTATCGACCTTTTCAAAAAACCAACTTTTTGATTTATTGATTTGTTGTATAATCCTTTTGTTTTTGATTTCATTTAATTCTGCTCTAATTTTGGTTACCTCAAACTCTTGGGCTTAAGAGATTCTCTTGCCTCAGCCTCCCAAGTAGCTGGAAATACAGGTGCCCACCCCAATGCCCAGTTATTTTTTTTGTAGCAGTTGTTTAGCTGGATCAGGCCAGGTTTGAACCCGCCACCCTTGATGCATGTGGCTGGTGCCATAACCACTGTACTATGGACGCTGAGCCATCTCTCTGATTTTTATCATGTAGGCCCGTTGGAAAACATGGAGAGATTTATCTAAATTTAATTTATGGCTTATAATGCTATTATTTGGGGATAGAACTCATTCTGAAGTACTGGAAGGGTTAAAGGATGATAGAAAAGAAAGAAATGGGTGTTTTACTTATCACTGAAACAGTCATTTCTTTAATGTGTGACACAAAAAGATGGAAGGAAAAAGAATAAGGAGTCATTCTTAATGTTATTGGAACACATTTGCATTTTAGTTAGAAACTGTTAGAGACCCAATCTTCTATTTTTCTGCTCTTCCATTCTTAGTAAATAGCTTATACCCTGAAGGTCAAGGTCCATAGCTGATGGAACTCTGACCATTATGTTCATCTTCCTAGGCAACAAGAATAATGGGGCAGGGGGAGTTGCAAAAGGTTGCATCTTCCAGCAGAGTCAGTTTTTCTTAAGATTCATATACACTCCCTCTCATTGGCCAGACCTTAGTCACATGGACATACCAATCTACAAGGGAGGTTGGGAAATGTATTCTTTTAGAAAGGAGGTGAAATAGATGTTGGGTATTTAATTAGTAGTCTCTGCTCCAGTGTGGCAATAGGTTCTTCTATGGGAGAGAGAATTAACTTGATATTGTGAGGGACGGGCAGAAAGGCAGTTTGCAGTGAGAGAGGAGTTTCAGACTTCTAATTGGGGAGTTATTTACAATGCCAGAGAGTTACGGGAATATACATCTAAAGTTCAGAACTCAAAAAGTCAATCTACCATTACAAAATTAATGCAAAGTTTGTTAAACTATCTCTTTGCCTGCTAAAAACTGTCATTGCTATGTTACAGGTAATCTTGAGATAAAGTACCAGCACTCAGCAGAAGACCCAAGGTCAGTTACTCATTTGAAACTTAAAGGAAAAAACAATTCTCTTTACTTTTTAAAATAGCAGCCATTTTTCTTTCTTAATTGACACTGCTCTATCTGGCTGAACTTCCTGGAACCTTAAAACTAACTAATGCTTGTTTCCGCTTCTGTAAACCTGCACATACTTCGCCATCTCCAATGAGGGGCAATATGGTGATTCCTTTGCCTGTGTACTTATGAGTCCAATAAAAGGACAGGGTCAGAGCTGATCTGAGGGCTTGGTGAGTTTGGGTCTTTATTCTGCCATGGCTCTGCTGGCTGAAATAAAGCCCCTTCCTCTTCTCTCTCTGATGTTTGGGTAATTCTTTCCCTCTGCCGGCCCTAGATTCCTGCTACAGCAGCAGTCTGCAGGAGACTGTCTTTAGGATTTGCCTGGTTGAAGAAGCTATGGAGAAAAATTCCATCTCAGTTTAGATCCAGGAGGTTTGTGGGTCTGACCAGGAGAAGACCCTCTCCAACAAGCCAAAATTTTCAAATAAAAAGTGTCTTCCATGCTCAGAGGATTTTTAGGGCAGCAGAAATAATCTGTATGACACTCTATTGGTGGAAACATGTCGTATGTTTGCCCAAACCCACAGAATATACAACAATAAGAGTGAACCCTACATGTTAATGAACTATGGACTTGAGTGATAATCTGCGTCAGTGCAAGTTCATCCCTTGTAACAAACGTACCAGGTTAACGGAGGATGTGGATAATAGGGGAGGCTGTGTAAGTGTGGGAGGAAAGGATATATGGAAAATCTCTGTACCTTTCTGTCAGTTTTACTATTAACCTTAGTGCTCTAAAAAAGTAAAGTTTTTAAAAATTTTCTTTTGAAGTGTTTTCTGTTCTTGGAAACTTTTGGGTTTACAAGTTACAGCTCCATATTGACTGGGTCTTGCCTGAGTTGAGGACCAGCCTAATAGATAAGGTAGGACTTTCCAATGGTCAAGGCTAAAGGCCAGATGGTTTGTACACATGAGTGTGAGCACAGACTGCCTGCTGACCCACTTCTGTGAACCTGGAGCTTGTCCCTCATCACCTCTCCTCCACCATGGTGGCTGCCCTTAGTCGGGGGACATATGCTTAGTGTATGTTTAAACTTCCGTTTCAGCACCCTCATTTGTTCCTGCAGGTCTCCCTCTTCAGGTGTCTGTTAATGCTATTTCCTGGGAAACAAATAGTTGTCATTACTTGATCTTTCTCTTTCCCAGCCATACCTCTCTTTCTATCTGTGTCTTTAGTTCCCGTCTTTTCTCTCTCACTATGCTGCTATTATGGTCCATATGTGCTTATAAGTAAACTATGGAAATATTCCTGCATCTACTTGGCTTTTGAGCACAGAAATAGGAGGTACAGAGAAGCCAGGGTGCTCTGAGTAAAGTGGGAGGTCTCTAAAGTGGTGAAATAGGGTGGGAGGAATAATAACTCAGCCTGAGAGTTTCTGCCACTATAGACTTTACATCGTAGGTCCAGTAGCTTCCCTGTGCATTTCCTGCCCCAATCCCCGCACTCTTCCCACTTGAGTGCACCACCGGGCTGGCAGCATGGCATTTTTTTTTAAACCTAAGGATCTTCTCTGGCTGCTGGAGAGCATTTTGCTGCCACATGGCAGGCCAGCAGTGCTAGACGCTGAGGCTCAGAAAATGATACCCCAAAATATAAAGTTCTCTCTGATCTTCCTCCCCTCCTGTGTCTCAATTCTCTGTCTCTCCCAAAAGACAGGACGAAGCTGTTCTCCTAAAGTCGGGACTTACCAAAGAAAAACATAATTATCTTTGGTTCCTTCCTCGAGTTTTCACTAAGAAAGACAAGTCTGTTAACACACCTGGACAGACTTTTGTCACAAATCATTGTCTTCTATTTTGGTCTCATTCAGTATTTCAAAGAGAATCATTTACAAACTGTTATCTGCTCAGTAGGCCTAATAGACCTAGGCTATTAGGCTTTAGCATGTTTTTCAAGGCCCTTCATTTCCCCTCTAAAACTCCTTTTCTACCCCTCAGATTGCCACATTTTTCTCTGTCTCCCCTCTCCCTATGAAGGAAGGTATGGAAGCATCTGTATGTGGTTGGGTTGTTGGGTAATCATTCTCCTGTGAGCCCCTTGTACTATGCACGTTAAAATTTCATTTGCTTTTTCTCCTATTATTCTGCCTTTTGTCAGTTGATTTTCAGCAGAACTTTAGAGTGAAAGGGATGTTTTCCCTTGGTCCCTACGCAGGGGCCTAAGAGCAGCCTCCAACCAGTAAGTTCCGGGAACTGGCATATAAAGACTCCACTTGCACTTCACACTGGCTGCCAGGCTGCTCCATCAGGTGAGCTGGCGGTGGTGGTGGTTGTCCTGATAATACAGGCTCAACTCCGTATCAGGTCCCCTTCCTCTCTCAGAGAAACCATCACCCTTGGCTTCTTGTCCAGGGTCTGCTTCTCAGGAAACCCAAGCGACGACAGGACCTGGCTGGGAATCCTGTGAGATCCTGCTCGTCTATGAGCAGACACGAAGAGACAGCTTCACAAATTTTGTGAACTTTTCTTTTCTTGGGGGAGGGGAGTGCTCTGAGTCTCATGCCCATGACTTAACTGCTATTGCTTCACACCAGTCCTAGTTACCATGCAATCTAGCTTCTAAACCCAGAACAGGTTAGAAGCAAAAAAGAAAAAGTAGCAGGGATTGGTTTTATGCTACAGAAAGGCATAGAAAGAAGTAAAACATGAATGCACAGACTGCAAAAGCTGGATTTAAGGACTATTTTCCCCCCAAAGAAGCCGCGGACGACTGAAGCTGACCCGGCCAACAAGCAGCCGCTGCCCACCACCACTGCCCCCAGTTCATGCCCACACAGGGTTGTGGGACGAGGACCCCAGCCACAGTGACCATAACTCGGTTTCCGAAGAGCTGGCCCCGGGCTCCGCCACCCCCTCTAGCGTTCACTCCTGGGACCACAGGAGCTCTTCACCGCTGCGCTCTGGCCCTGTCACCTGGCTCAGTGGCAGGCCCTGGCTACAACAGCCCTTTCCTCCTCCTGGTGTGAGCCCTGGTGGTCCTGGGGACATGCTGGGTGACACAGTGGTAGGTGTAGGTGGCTGCGGTTCCCGGCTGTTAGCCGGGGCAGGCCCGAGCTGAGCTAGGGAGCGGGGCAGGGCTGCAGTCGCAAGGAGGTGTGTGAAGCTGCTGCCACACTCCTGCAGGCCACAGACCCAGGACTGCGGAGCCTACGAGCATTGGTTGGAAAGGCCCCACGAGACCAGAAGGGCTTCATCATTAAGCAAAAGAAGGAAGACCGTGCAGTCCTGTCCTGGCTGGAGCTGATCAGATGTTTGGAGACCAGGATATGCACGAGGTTGTGCGAAAGCACCCGCGGACCACCTCCCGGACTCTGTCACCGAGAACTTCACCATCTACAACCGCAGGAGGCGGAGGAACGATTGCCATGGCAACCGCATGGCTGTGCAGGTGGTGCAGGGATGCACAGCTACCTGTGAAGGGGGTCGGTAACGCCCAGAGCCCATCAACAGGTCCCATGCATTACATCAAAACCAGGACGAATCGAACCCGTTCACGTCAGCTACCAGGGAACTTCTACTACCATTCGCCGGGGAGTCCTCCCAAGGCCACCGTTGCTGTGGGGCTGGGCCTGCCATCATTCGAACCCGGGCTGGGGAGCAGGCCCTGGTAAAGAACGCCTTGAAACGGCAGAGGAGTCAGGGACTGAACAGCAGAGCTGGAGGACAGGAAGCAGGCTACAGACTGGGAGGCCACAGAGGAGCAGGTGGCTCAGGAATCCCACCTGCAGTGGCTGCGGGATCAGGAGGAACAGGCCCACCAGGTTTGCGGCCCCAGCCAGCCCCGGAAGGCCAGCACTAGGTGCAGTCCGGCCACAGCAGCAGCCTCGCGGGCCTGGAGGACTGGGGCGGCTGGTCCCGGAGGCCGCGGGGACACCCTGAGCTGCTCCTTCCGCAGGCACCGTCTTAGCTCTTGTCAAACCTCTTTCGCCCTGCGCACCAGGTACAAACGGTTCTCTGCAGGGCCGACCAGGCCACATCTTCCCTGATGTCCCTCGCCCCTGCTCTGGAGTTTCCCTCGGTCAGCAGTTGTTCCTCGCTGCCTTTGGTCTGAATGATGATGAGATCTTAGCGTCGGTGCTGGAAGAGTCCTGACAGGGTGGGCTCTAGACAGTATGAAGAAAAACACAAGAGCTGATGGAGACGCAGGGCCTGGTCACCCTCTCCCATCCCAGCCACTCGGGCCTTCTGGTGCCACCTTCTTTGACTCTCTTCCCTCTTGCCACCACCACCACCTGTCACTCTATCAGCTGATGTGCCCTGTTGCCTCCATCCCTGCATTCTACAGGGGACAGGGGTGCCAAAGATAGGCAAACGGCACTCGGAGACCAACCAACTGGCAAAAGCCAGGCAGCCCCGGTCGAGAGAGACTTTCAGAGGAAATTCTCTCTGCCCTTCCTTCCAAGGTCAGAAAAACTTGTCACCCGCCCCCCCAACAATAATGCCAGGGAGGTGGGAGGAAGAAGTAGACTATTTCCCTTCCATATACCCCAAGAATGAGGCTTCAATGTTGATTTTTTTCCTTATCAAAATATACTTTTATCTTAAAAAAAAAACAAAAGCCTTGCTTTAGAGTTTAAAATTAAGAGTCAGGGCTCAGCGCCTGTGGCTCAAGTGGCTAAGGCACCAGCCACATACACTTAAGGTGGCAGGTTTGAATCCAGCCCGGATAGGCCAAACAACAATGATGGCTGCAACCAAAAAATAGCCAGGCATTGTGGTGGTCACCTGTGGTCCCAGCTACTTGGGGGGCAAAGGCAGGAGACTCCTTGAGCCCAGGAGTTGGAGGTTGCTGTGAGCGGTAAAGCCATGGCACTCTACCCAGGAGGACAGCTTGAGGCTCTGTCTCAAAAAAAAAAAAAAAAAAGTCAGCCCACATAGGAGAAAAATTCAATTCCATTCAAGGTAGGGGGAGGGGAAACAATGGAGAAGGACATGGGGTTTGGGTGGGGCTTGGTAGGGCTTGGGGTGCTCCCACTTAATGAGCACAATGTAGGGGTGTATGGCACCTTTTGGGTGCAATACACAACCACAAGAGGGACTCTACCTAACAAATTCTAATATCATGACCTGGTTGTTTGTACTCTCATATTAAACTGAAATTTAAAGAAAAAACAGTCATGATTATCAGTATCTATAGCTCTGTAGGGGTCATTTGGTTTGGACTAACAGCTCGATCACTCCAGGTGGCCCCAAAGGATCAGTGTATAGCCTAATAGATGAGCTGGTTTCACTCTCTAAGTCCTTGCTCTTGACCTGGTCCAGTATTCCATTGTCTCTTATTGTTGCCCGTAGGTCCCTCCTCCCTGGGCGCTCTGGTTTCAGGTTCGTTTCTTCATTAATTCATCCCCAGTGTTGTTGCCGGAAAACTCATTTCAAAATGCAAACCAAATTATGCTTAAAATATTTCAGTGACAGTATTTCCCCAACAGGGAACAAGTTTTTTTCCTACTTCCTGTTTCAGTTTTTATTTTTCTGAACTTGAAATATGAGTATTGGGATTGCTTAAATATTCCTACCTGCTAAGGCAGAAGGATTTGATTGCCTCCGACCGTGGGCGCACACTGGTAAGTGAGATTAAAAGGAATATTCTCTTGAAGCTCTGAGCCAGTTGGGTAATCAGGGGACCACGGCTTGCTCTGTGGGGGTCTCAGTTGTTATACTATTTTAAGTTGTTTTTATTCTTGATCATATGTTTTAAAATTTATACCCAGAATGGATTAATGGCTAAAGATGGGCCACATGAAGATTCCCACATTGAAATACAATAAGCTATGAAAAACATCTGAAAGAACATTCTCTAAATTCTCTTCAGGATGATTTCATTAGATTCGGAAGTTGCCAGTTACATAATAAAATTTCTTACATAGCACACCAAGATAATTCTGTTTGTGTTCACATTAACAAAAAGATATTTCGGATACTTCACAAACACAAAATATCAGAATGCTACATGCTTTTATGCAGTCCTGTGTCCAGTTTATTGGTATAAAGACGACCAATACTATAATGTGTTCTTTGCTGGGAAGAATGGGAAGAAAACAGCCTGAAACTCTTCTCTAATGTCATCATTTAGAAACAAACATGAAAGTTTCAAAAATAAAACTGGCTATTTTTTTTTAATAGCAAAGGCAAGCATTCCAACATGAGGTCATGACAGCAGTTTTAATCTATTTTTGCCACTGTAAAATGCAGTTAAAATCATTCTATATTAGGTGTAGTAAATCTCAAGAGACACCCACCATACAAGATGTTAAGTGTATTGGTCATAAAACTATTCCTTTCAATCGGCCTGGGCAAACATTTTATGAGAAGGACACCCCGGGCAATTGAAGCAACATCAAAAATACACTATTGGAAAAAAAAAATACACTATTGGGACCTGATCAAACCAAAGAGCTTCTGCACAGTCAAGAACACAGCAAGTAAGGCAAGCAGACAGCCCTCAGAATGGGAGAAGATTTTCGCAGGTTATGTCTCCAATAAAAGTTTAATAACCAGAATCCATAGAGAACTTAAATGTATTAGCAAGAAGAAAACAAATGATCCTATCTCAGGGTGGGCAAGGGATTTGAAGAGAAATTTCTCTAAAGAAGATTGGCGCATGGCCTACAGATATATGAAAAAATTCTCACCATCCTTAATCATCAGAGAAATGCAAATCAAAACTACTTTGAGATATCGTCTAACTCCAGTGAGATTAGCCCATATCAGAAAATCCCAAAACCAGAGATGCTAGCGCGGATATGGAGAAAAGGGAACACTCCTACACTGCTGGTGGGAATGTAAACTAATATGTTCCTATTGGAAAGACATCTGGAGAACACTTAGAGAACTAAAAGTAGACCTGCTGTTTGACCCTGCAATTCCTTTACTAGGCATATTCCCAGATGACCAAAAATCGCATTACGACAAAGATATTTGTATCAGAATGTTTATTGCAGCCCAATTCATAATTGC
>CAUYTI010016024.1:0-11110 GCA_963575145.1 Galago senegalensis | reverse complement strand
GTTAGAGTCTCTTTTATAAATTGAGGTGCATTCTGGTTGGGTACACAGATATTGATAATTGAGATCTCATCATATTGAGTATTGCCCTTAACAAATATAAAGTGGCCATCCTTGTCTTTGCTTACTTTTGTTGGTTTAAACCTATTGTATCTGTGAATAAAATTGCAACACCTGCTTTTTTCTGCTTTCCATTTGCCTAGAATATAGATGACCATCGCTCCACCCTGAGTCTATATTTGTCTTTTAAGGTAAGATGAGATTCTTGTATACAATAGATGTCTGCTCTAAGTTTCTGTATCCAATCAGCCAATCTGTGCCTCTTTAAAGGACAATTTAAGCCATTCACATTGATTGAAATTATTGATAAGCCTGATAAAATTTTAGGTATCAAGTTGTTCAAAAGTCCAGTGGACATTTTTAATCCTTTTGCCACTGTGGAAGTTGTAATTTGATCAAAAGTTTCTGAGTGAGTTTAGTTTTGTGGTGGAGGATTGCACTGGTCATTATGGAGGATAGATCTGAGAATATCCTGGAGAGCTGGTTTAGTTATGGCAAATTTCTTCAACATGTGAATGTCATTAAAGTATTTAATTTCTCCATCATAAATGAAACTCAGTTTAGCTGGATATAGGATTCTGGGTTGAAAGTTATTTTGTTTTAGGAGATTAAAGGTTGATGACCACCCTCTTCTAGCCTGAAAGGTTTCAGCAGGGAGATGTGTAGTCATTCTAATATTCTTCCCCTTGCAGGTTATGGTTTTCTTACATCTAGCAGCTTTTAGGATTTTCTCTTTCATATTAACTTTAGTGAATTTAATTATAATGTGTCTGGGGGATGCCATATTTGGGTTGAGTCGCGCTGGGATTTGAAGCTGTCTGCTATCTGAATTTCAGGATCTCTTGGCATAAATTGAAAGTTCTCTTTCATAATTTTATGAAGAAGAGCCTCTGTGTTTTGTGAAGCAACTTCGTTGCCTTCAGGGTTTCCTATAAGGCGAATATTAGCTTTCTTTGAATTATCCCAGAGTTCTGTGAATGATCTGTTTTTGCTTTCCATTTCTGTTCCTCTTTGGACAGTTGGGTGTTGCCACCTGTTGGGCTCCTATGGTCCTGGTCTCCGTTAGCACAGGAAGGAACCAGGCAAGAGGCGGATTAGAAGTACAAGCTTGTGGAAGGTGGACTAGCCCTTACTTTCCAGGTAGCCCTGAGCAACCTCCGCACCAGCCTTTTATTAAGCCAGAAAAACACAGGTGAGGGGAGTAATTAACAATGACTACATGCTGAGGGCACAAGCTCTTCTTCCACAAGGAACTCCTGTGGCAGAATGGCCCAAGGTCCACGCCTCAGCTGTAGATCATCTTGCTCGGATGTCATCTGGCTCTTGGTGTCTCCTACACTTGGGCATGTTCAAAAGTTTTGTCTTCAATATCTGAGATCCTTTCTTCTGTCTGCTGCATCCTACTACCAAGGGATTCTACTGTATTTTTCAGATCTTTGAGGGTTGCAATCTCTTGCCTCAGTGTTTCAAAATCTTTGGTGGTTTTGTTTTTGAATTCGTTGAATTCTTGAGTGAACTTTTGCAATGCTCCTTGAATTTCTAATTCTATCTTTGCCTCTATTCTATTAATCTTATTTGCATCCAAATTCTGAATTCGATTTCTGACCTCTCAGCCATCTGTTTATGATCCCCAACTGAAGGGGATCTTCAGTTGCATCTGCCACATCCTTTCTTGGGGGGTTGATCTACTCTGGTTATTCATATTACCAGAGCTTTCCTGCTGATTCTGCCCCATGATTCCTTTACCCCGTTTGGCTTTTTCCCTTGAGCTTTGTCAAGAACCCGTACGGGTGTTACAGCCTGAGAGACTGGGGACCTGCTTGGTGTGGTGGGGCTAAGTGGCTCTGTCTTATTTTCAGCTGGTCTCTGTCCTACCCTAGTGAATCAGTTACTCTTGGTTGAAGTCTTAGCTGTGGAGAAATACCAGCAGTTAAGTTGCTCCACCCCCCACAAACAACAATTGGGCAAGGAATATCAAACCTTCCCTTGACCATACACCCAGGGTGCCACTTTGGAAATTCCTTGGGTGATTTGCCTGGTTCAAGGGGTCCAAATCAGTTGTCCCAGTCAGCACCAGTCTAAGGTGGGAGTGTTCAAAAAGTCTCCAGCAACTAGATAGGAGGGTTCTCCTGGTAGCTCAGATATGACTTGCTCCATTGCTCCGTGAGGGCAAAAGGACCCACCCAGCAAATGAATTATTCTGGGAAGGTTGATGCCTCCTTCCCCACCTTGCACCTAATCACTGGTAATCCCACAGGGCTGTGACCCAGTTCACTCCAGTGAGCAACTGCTCCCAGGGTTTATGACTGCTAGAGTCACCAGGAGCTCTGAGTCTAGCAGGGGGGACTTGGGTGTTTAATTTCAGCTGAGGAAGTTCACTCAGTTCCAGCCCCATGCCTAGTTAATATTGCTGGGAGAACAGGATAGAGCCACTTCACTGAATTTTTTTTTGTCCTGGCTAAATTCCTCAGCAGGTCACATGCTGCTAGAGCTGATAAAAAAAAATCAGCCCTGGGCAGCAAGCAATTAGAGTTTATAATCAGGTGTCAATTCCAGCCTCTGCCTGCCCACTGCCTTTGTCTCAGCTATATTCCCCTGAGGGCTAGGTGCTACTATGGTCTCTTGACTCACAGAACTTCCCAAGTCCATTCCACCTGTGGCTGCTGCCCAGAACCTCTGGTTGCCCAGAGAGACAGGGCATGCCTATCCAGAATGGGCTCAGGGATGTGAGCCTTTCCCGCTGCTGTGGCTGCCTATACTGCAACTCCTGTATGGCGTCCTCTCAGCTGATCGTCCTCTCCTTGCTCCCGTGTCACAGAGTCAGCATAGATCAGCACCAGCCCTTTCCCCCTCCATTCCTCTCAAGGAAATGCCCAAGAATCTGGACTCCATGGTTGACAAACCTCTAGACCTTAGGGTGAGAGTTAGAGGGGAATCCTGGGAGTTCAGAGTTGCAGGTAGAAAATGTATTGTAGAGATGGGGCCTCACTGTATTGCTCAGGCTGGTCTCAAACTCAAGCATTCCTCCTGCCTTAGCTTCCCTAAGTGCTAGGATGACAGATGGGAGCCATCATGCCCAGACTTTTCACTTAGGACAGTAACTGTAGGACCAAGCCCTGAGGAGGGCTATTTGAGCAAAACCAGTCATTAGGGAAGAAATGGGAGAGTTGTCACAAGGTTGGAGTGCCTAGTTCTGGTTGTCCAAATACCTACTGCAGATGGCTTATCTGGTAGTGAAACAACCAGAGGCTGCCACTCAAGAGCAGGCTGAGGAGTGTTGAGGAATCCTTGGATAGAAAATAAGTGAGGAATGCTGCTGCCAGAAATCCCTACATATTCCATTCCGTGTCTGCCAGGTGACACAGCAGGAGCATGCCGATAACTTAATAATGCTTTTGCTTTTTCACGATTAAATGTAACATTAATTAACTCTGTCCTATTTCATATTTTGTTTTTCCTTTAAAGTATGTGAATAATATACCATATTAATCACTGAGCCAGTTGGCTAAGACAGAAGAAGCAGCTACCACCCACATACCATAACTTTCTTTGTCACTTATAAGCATTTTGAAAGACCTGGTAATATACTTCACTTAATGGCAGACTGTTCCAATATACCTGGTACAATGTTTTGGCCTAGAATAGATATTAACTTCTCAGTTTGAGTATATAGTTTTCCCAGCAAGCTATTCCTTGTGCTCATGGAGTACAATTATTTCACAAAATGTTGTTAAAGTTGAATTTGTTTCTAAAACCGTAGAAAGCTAGAACGTTTTTACAGGCTAGACGGCTTTAGACAGAATGTTCCACAGACAATTATTATGTAATCAGCATTTTCCCTTGCTGAGTAAAACCTGCCTGCTATGAACCATCTGGAGATGGTATTTAAACAAATCATGCTTGATTGTAGTGTAATAGTTGACCAAACTTGATATTTTATTAATTTAAGAAGTATGCACAAAATCTTAAGATTCTGAAACAGATTTTGTTATTGACTAGAAAATAAAATCATCAAGTGCTCAGGTGGCCAGCTGCATGCTGCCCACAACATGACATATAATTACACAGAAAGCATCGAGACTCGCTCATGGGGGGCAGCCCACAGACACTGGTAATGGGGAGCATGGGTCAGCTCCACACATTCATCTCATGCCTTTCTTGTTTCTGTAACATACGTGGCTGAATATACTCATTTTTTTTCCTACAAAGAAATCTACCAATTATGTGGGAGATGCAGCGTGTCTTTAGATAGGTTACATGTTTCCAGCATATTTCATGTGTTTCATTATCTCTTAAATAGACCAGATATACAAGCCAAACTTAGGTCCTTCCAGGAGGGGAAACTAGTAAAATGTTCAAGTACTGCTGGTGTAAACTGGCATAATCTCTCAGGAATCCTATTTGGCAATCTCTGTTAAACCTTAAAATATGTATGACCTGTGCTCCAGAAGTTTCATTCCTGGATATATACCCAACAGAAATGTGTGTTTTTATGTGCATATGTATATGTACATATTTGTATATTATAATATATATTTCTTGTCTTTTTATCTAATGACATGTCCTGGAATGTTCAAAGAAGTGTAACACCCATTAACAGTGGAATGAATGAATACATTGGGGTATATTCACACAATGAACGACAATAAGAATGAGTGAACTACACAGTAATACAGATAAATCTTAAGTGTAACATGAAGCAAAGGCGTTCAGAAGAAAACGTACTATATGATCCCATTTATAGAAAGGACAAAATCAGGTATAATGAATTTATGCTGTCAGAAGTCAGGTTAATAATTATCCTTGGGGAAGTAGTGACTGCAACAGGGTCTGAGTGGGGGTTTTGTGAGTGTATTTAGTTATGAGAATTTATCAAGTTTAAATGTATGTGAATTTTTCAATATATATACTAACACATTCTGATATAACAATAACAACAACAAATCAGGCTGTTAATGAAAGAAATAAAAAACATGTTCCCTTGTTCTCCATAAATGATACTGTCAAAGACCATCACATAACACTGGATAAACGACAGGCCTGTGCACCAACATTCCAGGCACTGGGAATGTTCTTTCTTCACATCTCCCTGGGCCTTTCCCCCATTGGATTCTGTTCCTTGTTCACTTCCCAAGGGAGACCTTCCTGCCTCCTTGACTTCCCTGACAGCCTTTAAAAAATACTAAATAAAATTATCTTAGTTCTTTGATTGTTCTTGGTCTGTATCCTTCACCTTGTCATTCCTCCAATGGGGCAAAGGTTGTAAAAACTACTGCTATTTCCTGGTGTATCCCGAGGCCTAGAGGAATTAGTATATAGTAAGTATTTAATAAATATTTGCTAACTGTGTGGCTATAGTATAAGTGGTAAGAGGGAACTGTGCCTGTTCCTTTTGGGTTTTTCCCTAATACTTGGATTACAGAGGCTTCTTGACTCTTGGGCATCTTATGTTAAACCTTCATGTGCTTCCTTGGTAAGCATCGAGGTATGATATGTAATACGTAGGGTTATCTTTTGTTTTTCTCTTAACAATATTCTTATTCATGGGAGGCAATGATGAACCTCAAGCAAAAGTACTCTCAGGCAGAGAAATCTCTATGCCATTAGCAGAAATATCATGGAAATACAGGAGCCATGGGCCTGTACATAACCGGCCAGGGCTCAAATCTAAGGGAGAATGTTAGATCCCCACTGAAATTGGGGACATGTGGTTGATTGAAAAGGTTTTGGTTTTTCATACAAGGTACTCTATACAATTTACCTTATTCTTCAGTGAGCATTCCCTTAGAACTGTCATACAGGTAAAGAATGCAGAGAATGTGAACTGTCATGGTCTTGGCTTTGTACCGTGGTTTGTTCATCCTGACTATCGGGCACTGCCCGTGTGGATGACAGTGGTACTCTTTGCAGGTGTTGGTCAAATGTGCCATGTGACACACATGGTCCACCAGAGGGACAGGATAAACCAGGCTGAGTGGCCATGCTCAGCCCTCTTGTCCTCTTCTCCTGTTGGTATAAGCTGTGTCTTTTAAGTAGCAGTCACAGAGCTCTTTGGAACTCTGCCCTGTTTATAATGGCTTCAAAGCAAAATAGTCATCCTGTCCAGGTTTTACAACCAAACACCATAGTGTGCTGGTGGGTAATGCATATGGTTGTAACACGCACTGTCTGTGAGGGGAACGACCACCTTTATGGCAGGGGGTGGTGCTCAGCACGTGTCTGAACACTTGTCAATGCTCAGGCCAGGGAAATGCAGGTGCTATGGCGCTTCTGGAGTCACCATGGACCGCTGATAGTTTTGTTGCTGGCCATTCACAAGGACAGAGGTGACTCTCACGTCAGACTGTCCTCAGCAGAATGTTGATTTCTTTGGCTGGATACTAAGGAGGGGCGAATATGGCCTGGCTATATATATATGTATATACACACAGAGGCTGAATGGGTTTAAAGTTTCCTTAAAGTTTGGGGCAAACATAACAGCTAACATTTATGTAGTGGATTACTGTGTACCAATCTCCACTTTAGGAATTTTATGTCTATTAACTTGTTTAATTCACAAAACAACCCTGTATGTAGATGCTATTATTATCTAATGTTCCAGGAAGCAAACAAAGGCAGAGAAAGTTGAAGACCTCTTCTAAGCTTCTGACATTCTAAGAGGCTCCTCAGGATTGCTGCCCCCTGGTCCACGTGCCCTGTGGGATCTGCCCCCTTGCGCTTGAGCAGCCAAGTGTGAATAGGCTGGGATATCACTCCCACTATGTTACATCATACAGCAGAAGAGACTTAAATGTAATTAAGTCTCTTAATTGGTTGCCTTTGAGTTAATTAAAAGTTAATTTCTTCTGCCTGGGCCTGATGCAGTCAGGTGAGTTTCCAAAGAAATCAGGGCGATTTAAGGCAGCAGACGTCTCCTGCTGGCCTTGAACGAGCGAAGCAGGGTTATGTGGAGTGGTCTGCACAATGGAAGATGGCACCTCTCAGCTGAGAATGCCCCGATTGACACTCAGCCTGAAGACAGGATCCTCCCTACAACAGCTGAAAGGGACAGAATCTTCCTACAGCGACGTGAACCGGGAAGAGCCCCTCAACCAGAAAGGAAAGCAGGCCGCCCAGACCTTGATTTCAGTCTTGCGGTACCCGGAGCAGAGAATCAAGCCACAATGAGCCTGGACTCCTGACGCACAGTGTAGTGAGGTACGTCCTGACGCACGGCGTGGTGAGGTACGTGGTACTGTCTGCCGCCGCTGGGCGCCGGTCCTGGGCCACCCTCTGAAAACGCGGAGGGGATTTGCCTCCCGCCATGCAACTTTCGGGCTTTCTGTCTCTCCCTGTAGCTTGCTGTCTGTCTCACTCCCATACCTGTCAGGCAGTTTCTCTCCCCAAGTGTGAATACATTGACCTAGCCTGACTCCCAGATGCTATGATATATCTGTTTTAGGGTGAGGCTAATCATTTTAAAAAACTGTGGCGCTGTGGTTTTATTTTAAAGTGTCCCAGTGATTTTGTTGTGCAGCCATGGTGGAGAATCAGTGGTCTGGAATGACACCCGTGACGTTCCAGAGAGCTGGTCTGTGGCAGCCATCACGGGCACAGGGTCCTGTTCAGTGAGTGCACCAGGGGAGGAGGTGTCTGGAGCGCCAGCTCTGTCCAGCACCATTGATGTGCTCACACCAGGATAGTCTCTCAACACCAGGATAGGTTAAGGACCTGCACTGAGTCTCTCAGCACCAGGATAGGTTAAGGACATGCTTTGAGTCTCTCATTCATCTGGAAGAGTCAGAGGCGTGCTTCGGTGAAACCGTTCTGAAGAATCTGAGCTGAGTTCCTGAGATAACCTTTCTAAAACATTAGGGAAGAACACATTTTCCTAACTGTAACGGTAGGTGAAAGGCTGCCTCCCTGAAATGTTGTATGATTGGTGCTTCACATTTCTCTGCACTGGGTTTGTGCCTCTTGGGTTACGACTAACTCATATACCTCTTAAGAGTCATTGTCATAGCTAAACAAGCACCTAGAAAAAACTTTAATTACTCATGAATCATTAATTTTTTTAAGCAAAATGTTTTGGTCTGTTTGCACTGCTATAGCGAAATACCACAGACTGGATTCTTATAAATAAAGTACTTTTTAATGCAGTTTTTGGCTGGGGCCAGGTTTGAACCCACCACCTCCAGTATATAGGGCCAGTGCCCTACTCTTTTGAGCCACACACACCACCCTAAATAGAGTACATTTAATCCTCCCAGTTCTGGAGGCTGAGAAGCAACATCAGGGAAGATTTGGGGTCAGGCAGAGGCCCACTTTCTAGGCCGTTTCCAGCACCTTCTCACCGTGTCCTCAGTGTGGAGTGGAAGAAGAGCCTGAGTTGTCTTGGGTCTCTTTTATAAGAATAATCTTATTCATGAGGGCTCCGCCCTTGTGACCCAAAGGCCCCGCCTCCTAACACCATCACCTTAGGGGTTAGGATCTCAAAAGATGAATTTTGGGGGGCGGGGACACAAATATTGAGTCCATAGTGCAAAGATTCATACTTATTCCCTTTCTGTGCACGTGGGCTGAGTGGACAGGAAAGCTGAATTTGCCACTGTACCGTGCAGCGTCACGCATTCTAACACACACTCTGGTGTGCCGCCCATCAGGGTATCTAGATGCAAGTGTGCCTTTGTCTGCCCACTGGGAAGGAGGGTAAGGTTTTGATTATCTTTCAATGTTATTTGCGCCTTAACCAGTCCTTAGGAAAGCAAACAACATACACGCGTTTGAAATTCTAAAATTCTCTCTCTGTAACAAACACTAATCCAGGCAGGCTAAGTAAATTGATGGAGCGAAACAACCGTATTTTCTCTGGTATTTGAAGTCCTGCATCAGGAGGAAAAATTTTTAGTCTGATAGAGAAATGTTTGATTTATAAAAAAAAATTAGAGAGGGGCTGAGTTCTCTCCGGGTTTGCTTTGTTTCCAAAGCTCTGTTACGATGCAGCTCTAGAAAGATGAAAAGTCAAGTGTGGTCTCGTTTATTAAGTGAAGCCTGCAGCTGTGAAATAAAGCCCGCGGATGTGGGAGGAAAGCGCCAGCAGCTGTGAAGTGAGCTGCCAGGGAGGAATTGATAGAGATTGTCCGTGGGCCCGTCCCCATCCGGAGAGCCTGATGAAAGTGAGGAGGAAACGCAGACCCACCAGCCAGAGGAAATCGGAGTTACAGCTCTCTCTTGAAGCAGCAACATGAATTGAGTTTTTAAAAGGAAGACTCTCTATGCTCAGGAATGGTTTTTAATGAACATAAGGAATATTTTTATGGGGAACATTAAGCGTTCAAAAAATCATTTCCATCATTACTGGAGATGCAAAACTCTTGGGTCTTTTCAGACGGGGTGAGAAAAGAATATAGCAGCGCCCTGCAGATAATTTAGATCCTCTGGGGGTGGATAGGTAAACCACGTGGGAAGCCTTATTACCGTATTTTTGCAGTTTTTAGTAGACTGGGAGAGGTTACAATCATAAGTACAGAGGTTTGGGGGGAAACCAATACAGAATACTGATGTTCCATTAGAACTCACAGAACGTAGGGGGAAAAGCGGGGTGAGGTGATGGGAGACTCCCACTGGCGCAACCGTCAGAACATTAACCAAGAGTCATTGGTACCTCGGGAGGGACACACCACCCAGGTGAGCAGTTCACTGAGGCAAGAGGCTGCCCTGCCGCAGAGGCTACTGAAAACAGAGAAAACACAGCAGGAGTGCTCGCAATGCTTAACCAGCACAGGGCTGGCAGGTAGATGGAGGCGACACTCTGAACCAGTGAGGCTGCTTTGAGGACAGGTTCTGCGGTGGTGGTGCGGGCAGAGGCCTGGCGTGCTGGGGTGCTCCACTGTGGGGAGGGGTGCTGTGTTGCAGGACTCGTTTATAATTTTGTTAAAATGAAGCAGAAAGAATTCCTGCTGCCTGAAGAACAGTGACTGGGGGTTTTATCCTTCACTGCTGAAGGTTCTGTTACAACGCCCGCTTTTCTGGTTCCCTTTGCTTATAAAAGAAATCACTTCTGAACCAGGTTGTGTCCCCGTCATACTGACATAATCCCTCTAGCTCTCAGGTGCCTGTGAGTTTCACTGATAGTGTGGGACACACATTCTGTAGCACAACGTTCTGTTTAATAATTTGGAGTTTTGTAGACTGAATCGGACCCTAGACTCTTAGTTCGATGGGGATCTTAGTAACCATTTGGTGAGTCCCATTTTATAAGCAAGGAAACAGAAAATTGGAGAAATTACATGTTTGTTCAAGGCCCTATAGTAATTAGTATTTACTGAATTTTAATTTTTAAAAGCCATAATCTTGGGAGTACTTGACACATTTATCACAGGGGATAGTAATTACAGAATTTTAAGAAATAGTCTACTTTAATGGCATTAAATAATTACAATTATCTCACACACACACATTCTCCTTTTCTGGGTGGCTTTATGGAATGTCAAAGCTAAAATTGCACAGTAGACTATTCAAGACTACTGCAACCAGGGGAATGAGGCCAATTTGGTGGAAACAAAGGGCCAGAGTGAGGGTGTCCTGGGCCATCTGTGCCTGTGAATTGTTTTTATCCAGTGGAAAAGTAAACTTTCTCAAGAGGTAGCTTTATAATGTGGACCAAGCCTCCCATCCTTCCTCAGGGCCAGTACCTGGTTAGGCTCCTGGCTGCCTCCCTGACCCCAGACTGGGAGACAGGGGCACTATCTTCCCTGCTGGTTACTTTTAAAGGGGGTGGCTGCCAAGTCTTTGGGAAAGGAAGTTCTCCATTGTAAAACTAACAAGAGGCTTTTTAAAAGATTTACATCTGAAAGGGGCAGAGAAAGAATTTTCATTGAACGACTTTTCTAAAGTAAATGCTGTAAGAAAAGGGAGGTAAAGGCTCAGCGCCTATAGCTCAACCGGCTAAGGTGCCAGCCACGTACACCTAAGGTGGCGGGTTCGAATCCCCAGCCCGGACCCGCCAAACAACAATGACGGCTGCAACCAAAAAATGGCCGGGCGTTGTGGCAGGCACTTGTGGTCCCAGCTA
>CAUYTI010016023.1:0-12350 GCA_963575145.1 Galago senegalensis | reverse complement strand
CATGCTAAGTGGTCAGACAGTGCTTCTCTAAAAGGACAACCTGGCTCGGCGCCTGTGGCTCAAGGGGCTAAGGTGCCAGCCATGTACACCTAAGGTGGCGGGTTCAAATCCCTAGCCCGGACCCGCCAAACAACAATGACGGCTGCAACCAAAAAATAGCCGGGCGTTGTGGCAGGCACCTGTGGTCCCAGCTACTTGGGAGGCAGAGGCAAGAGACTCGCTGGAGCCCAGGAGTTGGAGGTTGCTGTGAGCTGTAATGCCACGGCACTCTACCCAGGGGGACGGCTTGAGGCTCTGTTTCAAAAATAAAAAATAAAAATAAAAAAAATAAAAGGACAACCTGTCCAAAGGGCACGGGCTGCTGCTATCCCTTCTTATATCTAAGACTTAAGAGTAGGAAGCCACTCGGTTTGCCCAATTCACCTATTATTTGTGGCTGACAGCTCCCTCCCCAGATGTTTTCTTCCCATCTTATCTGCAGTCCCTGCTCCAGGGTCCTCTCAGCATTAGTTTCATCTTTGCAGATAACATTTTTTCCCCATAGGGGGATGTTCCTTGACTTAACTGGGACTTTTTTTCCCATTTGGTGGTTGCTTTAAGTAAGGCTGTACCCTTCTGAGCCACCCTCTGGTGGTGGGGTGGGGCCATCTGATTTCAGCATATTTCCTCCCTGGCCAGGCTGTTCCCTGCAGGGCTGCTTGCTGAGGCCATTCGCAGGCTATCCAAAGGCTTCCCTCCTTGAGGCTCCTGCAAGTAAGGCCCTGACACTCCTCTGTCCCTGTCACCCAGCACAGGCTGGCTTGCTTCCTGTTGCTAGTGGCTGGGAACTGGCCCTGGGTAGTTTCTACAAGGCTCCTGTCCCACCCCAGTCATTATTATTTGGGAGGAGCCCAGGACAAGAGCCTCCACCTCAAAGCGGGTGATGATGTCCCTTCCTGGCCGGAGTAAGGCAGAGTGAGGGGAACTCCCAGGCCCAGGGCTGGTCTAGAGCATGGAACCTGGAGACACTATGACATGTCAGGTCTCTTGGCCTGAGCGAGGACTCTGAATTTTCTGTCCTTTCCTGGGACTTGTGGGCTCCATGGAATACCTCAGAATCCTTATGAAAAAGGATTCGGGGATGTTAAGACAGCACGAGTTGGTTTCTGTGACATGGGACCAGAAAGAACTAGTCGGTGCAACAGCAGGCTCCTCCTATGTGATGGGCTAATGGATTCCTGAACCCTGGGCAGGGGATGGGGTGGGGCCCAGGAGCCAGACCTGGAAAGGAGGGTAAACTGAGTCTGGGTGGGTGGTGCCTCCCACAGAGCAGAGTCAGAAGGGGCGGAGAAAGGGCAATCTGGCCGGAAGCCCACAGGCCCTGCCCCTCACACACCCACTCAGGGCAGCATGGTGGAAGGCCCTGGCGTCACTCTGACCGGGTCAGGCAGACCTCCTTGGCTTAAATGAGTAACATGTGCAACGTATCTGGCGCAAAGTAGGTGTTTAACAAGTGGCAGAGAGACCTCCTGGAAGTCGTATCCTGAGTCACTCCATCCACCAAAGCCCGCCCCGGACCTGGCCGCCCCCCCTCTTTTGGCAGCTGTGTATGTAGCCCCAGCCAAGGGGCGCGCCTGGCAGGCTGCATCACATCTGGCCATCCTGCCACATCCTGGTCACGGCTGCCAGGCTTGGCTTGGTCCTGCTGGGCCTGCAGACCTGGCCCCCGGGACTCAGCCATATCTTGACTCTGGCAATACTCTGCTGCGGGTGCCCATCTCCTCTGGAAAAAGGTGCCCTGGGGGACCCTGTGAGTACAGGGTTGCAGCCTCCACCCTGGGACTGGTTGCTTGCCTTGAGTTCTGATGTTAGCTGGGCCCTGAACCATCCCTGCGTTTGGGGAGGTCCCTTATCATTTAGGCTTGGACTTTCTCTCCCGAATAGCCCCGGCCTCCCTGGCCCACCCAGACACCCACCACACAACGCCCAAGTCCTGGCCATGCTACTGCTTCACTCTGCTTTGTCCCCAGACACCTAGGATTCTCAGGTGACAGAAACCCTCTCAAATTGGCTGAAGTACACAGGGCCTGGATTGGCTTCCCAGGACACAGCCTTGTCCACTGGCCTCACACAGTTGTCCTCCTCTGTCTCTCTTGCCTCTGTCTGGCTTTGACTTGCATGTCAAGTGTTTTCTCTCCTGCCACAGACAGGGTCTCCCTTTGCCATGGCAAAGATGGCTGCCAGCAGATCCCAATCTCTCTCATAATGGCTCAAAGGGCCGATAGACCCCCTCTCTGCTAGTGTCCCCGTCTCAAATCTCAAGAGAAGGATCCTGACTACCCCTGCTCATCATCTGACTATTCCTCACACCAATCACTGTAGATATGGGAATGGGCCCCCTTGATTGGCCAGACCCAGGTTAGATGGCAATTCTGTGACTGGGAGGTGGGCAGTGACAGACCCCTAGACCACACACAGGAACAACAGCTGCCACTGCAAACACAGAGTCTGTCTGGGACATGAGGCAACTCTCGTGGGTGCCTGAAACTCTCCTGAGCATCATGCCAAATCCTCTACATGCTGGTGGTGACTGCTGCCCCTTCTGTCCCACCCAAAACAATGTGAAGAGGCTGATAACATAGAGGTGATCTTGCATTAGCGCTAACTAATAGACATGAAGAGCGTACCCCCCCACACCAGACTTCGATGGTGTAAGAATTTGCTGGAGTCATTCTCTGAGACAATGGCTCATGATACTGTCGCTGGGGATGCTTTTTTTCCCTGGTACTTGGCTCCAGGCAAATGGCACCACAATGTGACTGGAAATTACCATCAGCCACTTCCAGCTGAATCCAGATCATTCTGGAGACATTTTCAAAGCTTCCCAGGCTGTGAGCATGTAGCACATTTCTGTTGGCAAAATCAGGTCAGGTAGGCTCAGCTCTGCTGAGCTGTAGGAGGGGATGAGGGGTGGGGGTGTGGCGCTGGGTGCAGTGGAGAGAAGCCGAGAAGTCAGGCTGATCGAGTGGGAATTCTGTCTCACACTTATGCAGGCGTGAAGCCTTATTCTCAGGCAAGGGAGCCAACACCTGCTGTGGCCGTGGCCTTGAAAAGCCCTCAGAAGCAGCTAGAAGTTGTTCTTTCAGCCTGAGCAGGAAGAGGGGGCTAGATTGGATGAGGAATACTAGTGGGATGAGCAGGAATTTCTCAAGCAGATGGAATGGGTGGGACCAGATTAGGGAGCCTCAAAAGGCCTGTCACTGGACCTGATGTCAGGGAAGACAGAGGGACCATAGGTCAAGGAACATTGGAGGGGCTGAAATTCACAGGACTGAGGGTAGCCCTGAGTAATCAGACCCTTGGCTGAGAGTGCCTGTGCTGGTACCCTCGTCTCATCTGCTGCCTGCCTGATCTTCATGTAATAGTCTTACCACACATTTCCGCAGCCCTGTCCCTTTCCAAGCACTCCTGCAGCTTTTGGCTCTGCTTACAGTGTACTGGAGGATGCAGTTCACCGGTTCCACCACTTTCTGAGGTTGGTAGGGGTAGAACCCAGCTCTCCAATTCTGCACCTGGTGCTCTTTTTACCCACCAAGGTATTTGAAAAGCCCTCATGTACACATGACAGCTATAGCTTCCTGCCTCTGCCCTGCACTGCCCTCCAGGTCCCCAGAGGAGAGGGCAGAACTGCGGTCTACAGAATTGGGATTCCTCCCTGAGGGCTGCCATCCTGCTTAGGAGAGTGACTGGAGACTAGGAGACAGGTATTCACCAAAGACTGCCCCAGCATGGATGATCTCATCCATTCTGCAGAGCTCTGTGTGGGGATGGAGGTAGGGGGTGTGCTCACTGTGGCCTCAGCTGGGGGAGCAAGCTAACTGCAAAATAAAAGGGCCACAAGGCTAGCTAACTATGTCTGTGCCTGTCTGTAAAATGTACAAAGACCATTCAGGTGACAACAGCAAAACAGATATTAAAATCCTCCCTGCGTAGGAAAGTACTATGTCCATATTCTGCAATGCAAGAAACTGAAGTGTATGGGGCCCAGGTGTCCTGTCTGGGGTTTCCTGTGTGAGGAATTGGGACCTGGGGTCAGAATCCAGCTTACCCCGTGTTTTGGAGATTCCCAGAGTCTTCTCCCAGTGTTTCTGCCTAGGCCAGGTTCTGCTAAGAGGGTGGGGATGGGTCTCCAGCCCCCAGTGGAAATACTGTCTGGGTTTCCACTTCTGTGGACAGGCTCACAGGCTGTGCTCTGGAAGTAACTGGAAACTGAAGAAATGACTTTTAAAATCCTACTTTCAAAGAGCAACCAAATTATTTCTGAAATTGTCCGGAAGACGGGTATTAAAAATAGATTATTTACACAGGCGTTATTAAACTATTTATAGAATTTGAGAAAACCCCTTGAAGTGTTCACTAAAATATTTGGCTTGTAATGGGGATTCCAGAATGACTCAATCTAAAGCCCAAATCCACCCGCAACTCTGCCACAGATGAAGTCTTCAAAAGTCACATTAATATTCATGGGGCCTTATCCTTCAAGGAAGCCGTAACAGGGTATGTGCATCTTCCATCAGCCATGTCCCCAAATGTTACTGATGTCAGTCAGGCACTAGCCACAGGGTGGGGGTGGGGGACATGGAGGAACAGGGGAAGCCAGGGTAGGGGAGGAGGACACAAAGGCTAGCTGACTTGGGGAAGACCCACATTTGCATCTATGAAACGGGATCCTGGATCATGCTTTGCCTCTGGTGACCATGTGGGGATATAGACCTGGAAGCCACTGTGGTGCCGTCAGTTTCGGCAAATGTGTGGATGGCAGCCGTCTGCATCAGCTCTGTCTGACAGGGCCCTCTACTGCGACATGCTGTTCTGTTTGGTGATGTCTGTTTTGTGCAGTGCTGCAGGGGTGGGGACAGCCCTAAAGGAAGTGCCTTCTTCATGAACTGTGAGCTCTGGTGTGCAGACTGCACAGACTCCCCGTGTTGTTCCCACGGGGCCTGGGGCCACCTGTGGAGATGGTGAGGGGTGGTAGAGTGTGCAGCCTGGGAGCTTCAAGATCCCTGGCAGAGGGGCTCTCTGCCAGGTCTGTTTCACATGGCTGAGGATATGCCTGAGATAGAGGTGGGAGAAAATAACTCTGCTGCTAAAAATGTAGGAAAACCACGGGTATGACAAGACACGTGCAATGGGCTTGAACCACAGACAGGCCTTTTGAAGCTCCCTAATCTGGTCCCATCCAGCCCTCGGACAGGGGCAAGCCCCAGGCCTCCCATCAGCTCACATTCATTCTCCATCTAGGAAAGGGTAACAGGGCTAAATATATTGACAATGAAAATGCCTGGCCAGGGAAGACACTCAGTGACTGCCTGTTCCCTCCTGCTTACCTGGCCTTCCCAAGTCAGGGCCCAAAGACACAGGTGGGGGGGGCTGGTCATGCATGCCAGGTGTGAGGAGAGCAACTGGCTAACCTCTCTCTCCTTGGCCAGTGTGTGTGGGCAGCAAGAGGGAAGGTGTCTCTGCTCAAAAAAGGGGAGCAGCAGGTAGTCACTGACATCAGGCCCCGAGGGATGGGCTGGCCAGAGAGGGGGCTCGCATTCTGGCGAGTGCTAGATTTGCATGCATGTTTTATTTCCTTGGCTAGGCTGTACGCCTCTTGGGTATCTTATTCCTCTCTGCACATCTGGTGCAGAGTAGAGCTGGGTATAAAACAAGAACTTGGGGATTCTTGTTGACTTGATGTGAGTGGAGGCCTTCAAGATATTTCTGATAATGGGTATGTTAACTGGGAAATACTGGTAGAACTGGGGAAGAATAATCCATCTTGTCTCCATGCCTGCGAAGGTGCCCCACTGTCATCCCACTGAGCTTCTCTAACTTGAGTTGAGGACCCTCTTACTCTGGCCCCCCAAAAGGTGGCTCCCATGTACATCCTTCAGGTCTCGGCCTCCTGCCTTCTCTAAGTAGGCTCCACTCTGCCACTGTCCATCACTCTGTCTTGTTTGCTCTTCTGCACAGCACACAGCACAGTGGGAAATGACAGTGCTGAGTTACATGCTCAGTGACTGCCTCTCCTGGTTGGGTTGCAAGTTCCAAGAGGGCAGAGGAACTGTGTCTGTTTTAGTTACAATATGCACTGAGTACTGCACTTAGGACATCACAAGCCCTTGGTATGTATTTGTTGTGTTAATTGACTAAATGAATGGAGATTTTAAAGCAATGCCAATGCCAATGCCAGGGAGGAAATACTGTTGTATCATAGCGTGATGTGGTCTCCCGGCCTCTACACTAGTGAGTAAGGTGCCTGCCAGGTCTGAGCTTGGTCAGAGAAGCCATGAAAATGAGATGACTCTGACCTGGGACTGTATACGAAGTTCCTTAGGAAAGGGCGGCTCCTAAGATGGGAAGTTCATTCTGTACTTATTCAGGTGTCCAATCATGTTAAGGTGGACAGAAGAAAGGACTCAATTCTCACCAACATGGAATCTACCGTGACCTAAGAGAGAACAGGGAGTGCTGAGACCAGAACGGGGTGTTGCTATCCTTGCTAAGAAATGCTATCATGGAAACACCAGAAGATCCATTATTTGAGGGCTATGTGACCTTGGGCAAGTTATGCACCGCACTGGGCCTCATTTTGGCCATCTACAAAATGGACTGATTATATTTGTCCTTCAAGCCTATAAGTGTTGTAAAGGCTGAGCGAAGCAATAGGTATAAAATCACCTTGTGACCTATGTGGGCTTTGCAGACCTGTGTGGCTCTCCCTTATGGCCAGAGGCTACATCTTGCTTATCAGCCCCTTGAAATCTGCCTTGGTCTCCGCCTTGCACAAGTAGAGGACTCAGCAGAACTTTCTGAACTGATGCACATGGCCCGAGGCACTGTTCACTTTCTGTACTTGTAACCTTGCTGACCCAGTCACCTCCTGACAAGACATGCCCTGGGTGGCAGCAAGGGGAGGCTCCATCTGCCTCAGGATTAAAGCAGCTTGTCTCATGTTGTCACTACTGACATTTTGGGCTGGCTTTTTTTTTTTTTTTTGCAGAGGTCTGTCTGGTGCACTGGAGGCCTCTACCCACCAAGGCAGCAGATACCTCTACCTTGATCCCAGCTGTGGAAACCCAAGATAAAATATCTCCAGATGATGCTAAGTGTCTGCTGGGAGCACAATCACCCCAGCTTAGGAACCCACTGCCTAGAGAAATAAGCTTTCATATTGTCCCCACCCAAGGGATACCTTCCTGGATGCAGCAAAACTCAGAGGTACTCGGGGATGCCGGAAGCCACACCCAGGCAGGGCAGTGTAATATGAGGCCTGTGGGGGTGCCCCTGAAATGGCCTTTAGAAGTTGTCTGGGGGCTGCACAAGACACTCACCAGCAGCCATGCAACTACTTCAAGGGACTCAGAACTCAGTTTTGTGCTAAGTTAGCACACTCCCAGTCACGAGTACAGACAACCCGCTCCCTGCACTGAGTCCACAGACCATGGACTGTGTTCCCCATTACGGATGAGACAGACACAAGAGTTGTGGCTTGTAAAAACATGTGAGCCGTTCTATGTGATAAACCCCAAACCCAAGGGGGCAGAAGAAAGCCTGGGCTGTGATGTCACTACCATGAGCAAATTCTTTTCCATCCGTCTGACTGTATTTTTAAATGTCAACAGCTTAGCATGCTTAATACTAATTATTTGGGAGGTACCCTGGACAACAGATAATTCAACTGTGTGAACTAGATGACGCTAGTGAACACCTCCCACGCCAGTGTCCCCAGCTAAAAATAATGCCAGCTCCCTCACAGGTCTGGAAAGAAAGGACAGGAAGCAGGAGGGAGCAATCGTGTCTGGCACCTTCTCGCTTGCCTGCCCCTCGCGGTGGCAGTGTGGGCTCCGCTGCAGGCAGAGGAAGTGATGCCAAGGTGACAAGGGACGTTTTGGCTGTGGTCAGAGGAGTGGAGAGGCCTCCTGGGGTCTCTTTCCACCTGCCACTGGCTGTGCCCACTGCAGAGGGCTCTGCTTCTTCTGCAAACATCCAGGCAGAGAGCAGAGAGCAGCGTGTGAGCTCAGGCAAGTCATTTGGTCTTGTGCAGCTCTATCAGGAGAATGGGCTAATGCGGTGTGGCTGCTATCACAGGTCACCTGAGATCTAAATGCCTGATTCCTGTCTCACAGAGAGGCTGCTGCTGCTCCACAGCTGCAGGCCTCAGTAGAGTGACCCAAGGGACACCCAAAAGGGCACTCAGGGAACTCCCCTACCATAGAATGCTACAGTGCCTGAAGTCACCCCATTGACACAAAACCATTAAGAAAAGCCTGTTTCCCAGCAAATCCCCAGCCAGACCACGTGGTAAAACATCAACTACGAAACATGCTGACACAGTTCAACAGATCAGAAACTTCCCCTTCTATGAGCAACACAGGACTGAGACCAGTCGGGTTCAAAGGGAGGAAAACTAGGGCAGTTGAGATACTGCTCATGGGGTAGCACTATGGGAAATCAACGGTGTGGCTGATCCCAGGAGGCCTTGGAGTCCATGGGAGACTTTGACGAAGGAATCAGGGACAAGGGAAGAGGGGAAGACCACTGGTGTAGATGGCTGACATGGCTTTTTTGCTCTGGACTGCACACATCTGACTCCAGCAGTTGGAGAAAAGGCTTGAGTTGTATAAAGGATGGTCCTAAAGAAACTGTAGGTACCCAATCCAGACTTAACAAACAGTGAGATTGGGGGGAGGCTTCCTACTGCACAAGTTCCTCATATCAGCAACCCAAAGGGTTGAAGGTAGGTGTACACTTACAACAATTCAGAAGTTACGTGTATGTTAAAGAGGGGGTCTGTTTTAAGTCTTTCTCCTCTGGTCAGGCTTGGGGTGGCTGCAGGGTCTGACTGTGTTTCAAGGTAGGCATGGGGTGCCAGCAGAGGTGCAGATGGCCACTTCCTTGTAATAATGTCCACATTGATAAGCTGTTCCTGCTCTAGCCACCTCTAGCTTGCCCTTTCTTCCAGTCATAGACCCTCACTGATCCCCCCCACCCCGAGAAAAACCAGAATGGTAAAAACGTTTACCAATTTCAAAACTGGGCTTTTGGGGGTTGTTGCCTTTCTCTGCTTTAAGCTTGTAGTACCAGTGACTTTTGGCACTTGAAAAGTGGCACTCGTGGTTTATCTTACAAGGGTACAAGTGAATCTTTCTATGAGTAGAATATGAACGTTTTAACACAATAACTAAGAAAATGACATGAAGGCTATGTTAGCCAGTTTGATGGAAGTGTTTCGGATTGTGTGTGAAAACCCCACACTGTACCCCGGAAGTACATTAATGTACACAGTTACGATTCAATAAAAAAAGAAAAAAAAAAAAAGAAAAGTGGCACTCACTTGAGTGCTTGGATGCTAGGCACCTTGGCTCTCCCAAGGCAAGGACTACTCATGTAGGGGAAACAGTCCCATTTTCTATAAACATTGAGCTCTTACACAAAGACAGAAGTCTCCTAATGGTCTGAAATTCTTCCCTACCAGAGTTTTTAGTCATGAGGCTGGTGACAAAAAGGAAAGGAAGCATACCCAAGTGTCAAATGTGACTCCAGGTATCCAGAGGCAGGAGGTCTGGTTATATTGTCCAGGTTAATAAGCTTCTAAGGCAGTGTTTTGTTTTTTTTTCTTGAGACAGAGCCTTAAGCTGTTCCCCTGGGTAGAGTGCCGTGGCATTACAGCTCACAGCAACCTCCAACTCCTGGGCTCAAACGAGTCTCCTGCCTCCGCCTCCCAAATAGCTAGGACCACAGGCACCCACTACAATGCCTGGCTATTTTTTTTTCTTTTTTGGTTGTAGCCATCATTGTTGTTTGGCGGGCCCAGGCTGGATTCGAACCTGCCACCTTAGGTGTATGTCGCTGGCGCTTTAGCCACTTGAGCCACAGGCACCGAGCCTAAGGCAGTGTTTTTTAACCTTTTTAAATCTCAGGGCACACTTGAAGCTATAGTTAAACATCTGCAGCACACTTAAATTATGTTGATCAAAAACAAGAGTGAAAAAAAAAAGAACATACCTACTGTGCTTTGAACTTCTTTTGAAAATAATTTAATTAATGCTCTTTAAACATTTTCACAGCACACTGGTTGAACATCGTTGCTCTAAGGAAAACAGGACCACCTGCCTGAAAGAACCCAGGGATACAGGAATCTGTTGTGAGCCGTTTTAAGAAAGCAAAATAAAAAACTAAGAAGTAATCTTACACAATGGCACCTTCATTAAATAGAATCTACTGCAAGGCATTGTTCAGCAGCCCTAGTTAGATGAGAAAGTCAAGTGTAGGCCGGCATCTGCGGTAGCCCATGAGTGGGTTACTTTTCAAAAACTGTGAGTAATAATCCCAGGAAATTGTGCTCTTGGACAAATCAGCTTGGGGAAGAAGTAAAGGCTACCAGTAGGGTACAGGGGGACTCTGGAGGGACCTGGGGATGCTGAAGGATAGTGGCACTTACTTAGGCTATTAGGATGAAGAGTGCTCTGATGAGCCTCTCTCCAGAAACTTAGTCATAGTTTGACACTCTGTCCAGCTTAGGATCAAAATACCTGACCAGGAGTAAGGCCACCTGCTTCCCAAACATGACTTATTCCTAAGGCAAAAGTTACGTCTACTAATAAAGGAAGTGAAGGCAAAAATAACCCTTAAACGATTTCCGTGTCCGGTCACAGATCCCTACACAGGACTCTAGCCAGATAATTTGTCGTTTACAACCATCTACGTATTGATGCACCCACCCACCCCTGCCTCCCTCCTTCCTTCTCTCCTTCCGTCCACAGACGTCTGTGGGCCTATCCTCCATCAGGCGCTGACTCTAATGCAATATACACAAAGGGCCTGGGGGAAGGAACGTCCTAAACTGCATTCTGAGATCTGCTGAACAGTCAAGAAAACCTACAGAGTTCTGAGAAACTCAGGTCTGACAGGCATCTCCAGAGGGCATCAGCTTCAATCCTACCTGCTTTCAATCATCCTAGGTGGCTTGTAAAGCTGTCCTATTTTTAAAGCTATTCTGGGAAGAATGTCCTTAAACTTCCCTCTGTTTCCAAGTTCTCCCTCTACCTACCACCTCAAGCAGTTGGCTTCTGCAAGGTCGATCCCCTTGCTCAGCCAGAGCCAGCTGTATGTGGGGGCACCAGCCAAAGCCTCTGCAAGACCCTTCTTCCATGGTGGGGAGGCCTTTGGGTTTGCAGGGAGCAAGTTTAGCCAAGGGCCTTAGTTCTTGAACTTCAGTGGCCATTGGGTCTGGCTCTCCCCACCACCACCCAGTTTTTCCATCACTGCTGTGCTGAATGCTCACTGATTCCTTGCCCAGTGTGACTTAACACTATTGAAGGGCTCACCCTTGCCTTCTGCTTTGAACGTGGCTGGGAGGAATAAATCTGTGGAAAGAGCAGCAAAAAATGTGAGTGGTATTGTGCATCTCTAGGAGGAAGTGGCAGGGAGCGAGAACCAAGCCAGACTGGGCTAAAAGAGGCCACATGGCACAGTGACACATCATTGGGGGCTGAAAGCTAGCTACCCTTTCAGCCATTACTAGTAGCCTGTGGGATCTGGAGGTAGAACAGGTCCTTCCTCTCCTCTGGAGATATGGGGATGGGGATGAAATCTTGTGCAGATTCATTACTGGCCTGAGCAAGTATGAGATCCAGTCTTTACCCGAAATAGAAAAATTAGCTGGGCATAATGGCGGGCACCTATAGTCCCAGCTACTTAGGAGGCTGACGTGGGAGGATAACTTAAGTCCAGGAGTTGGAGATTGCCTGAGCTATGATGATGCCACTGCACTGTAGCCAACATGACAGAGTCAGACTCTGTCTCAAATAAAAAGAATAGAAAAGAAAAGAAAATCTTCTGCAGAGCAGGTAAGAAGGTAACAGGTGAGAGGTGCAAAGGGGATCCTAACTCAGTGTGGGTAGGGGCAGCTGGGAGACACTTGGGATCTTATTTGTAAGTCAGGGCTGAGGAACACAGTCCTATCATCTGTGTATAAGGCTGTCTGGAGTCAAGATCTTCCCAAAAGATCTTCCCCAGGGAACTGCCACTCAAGTCGAATAAAATTGGAGTGGGTTGCCACTGTGACCTATTTTGCTTCCCTGCTCAGGCATTTGCATGGCAACCTCAAAGAAATCTCTGGGAAAAATTTTAGAAAAAAGTAGATAAATGATGATGAACTTCAGCTGGGCTAATTATTATTATTATTATTTTTTTTTGAGACAGAGCCTCAAGCTGTCCCCCTGGGTAGAGTGCTGTGGCATTACAGCTCACAGCAACCTCCAACTCCTGGGCTCAAGCGAGTCTCCTGCCTCCGCCTCCCAAGTAGCTGGGACCACAGGCGC
>CAUYTI010016019.1:0-11324 GCA_963575145.1 Galago senegalensis | reverse complement strand
ACAACCTTTCTTAAGGGGTTGACCTACTCTAGTTATTCATATTACCAGAGCTTTCCTGATGATTCTGCCCCATGATTATTTTACCCTGTTTTGCTCCTCCTGCCTTTTTTTTTGAGACAGAGCCTCAAGCTTTCTTCCTGGGTAGAGTGATGTGGCATCACAGCTCACAGCAACCTCCAACTCCTGGGCTCAAGTGAGTCTCCTGCCTCCACCTCCCAAGTAGCTGGGACCACAGGTGCCTGCCACAATGCCCAGCTATTTTTTTTTGTTGTTGTTGTTGCAGCTATCATTGTTGTCTGGCAGGCCCGGGCTGGATTCAAACCCACCACCCTAGGTGTATGTGGCTGGCGCCTTAGCCACTTGAGCCACAGGCGCCGAGCCGGCTTTTCCCCTTGAGGTTTGTCAAAGACCTGTAACAGTGTTACGGCCTGAGAGACTGGGGACCTGCTTGGTGTGGTGGGGTTAAGTAGCTCTGCCTTATTTTCAGCTTGTCTCTTCCTACCCTACTGATTCAGTTACTCTTGGTTGAAGTCTCTGCTGTGGAGAAATACCAGCAATTAAGTCGCCCTGCTCCCCACAAACAACAACTGGGCAAGGAAAATCAAACCTTCCCTCAACCATACACCCAGGGTCCCTTTGAATAGTCCCTGGGTGGTCTGCCTGGTTCAAGGGGTCCAAATCAGTTGTCCCAGTCAGCACCAGTTTCAGGTGGAAGAGTTCAAATGCCTCCGACAGCAAGATAAGAGGGGGTCTGCTCACAGCTTGGATATAACTTGCTCCAGTGCTCTGTGAGGGCAAAGGGACCCACCCAGCAAATGGGTTAGTCTGGGAAGGTTAATACCTCCTTCCCCATCTTGCATCCAGTCACTTGTAATCTCCCAGGTCTGTGACCCTATTCACTCCAGGAGGCAACTGCTCCCAGGGTTTACAACTGCCAAAATCACCTGGAAATCTGAGTCTGGCAGGGTGGCCTTGCATGTTTAAATTAGGCTGTGAAAGTTCTCTCAATCCAAGCCCCTCTCCTTCTGTCCCAGCAAAATTCCTCTGCAAGTCAGAGGCTGCTAGAGTTGATGAGGAACTCAGCTCTGGGCAGCAACCAATTAGAATTCATACTCAGGTGTCAATTCCAGCCTCTGCCCGCCCACTGCCTTTGTCTCAGCTACATTTCCCTGAGGGCTGGTGCTAATGGTCTCATTACTTACAAAAGTTACCAAGTCTGTTCAGCCAGTGGTTGCTGTCTGGAACGTCTGGTTTCCCAGAGAGATGGGACTTGCCTATCTGGAATGGCGTCAGTTCGCAGCTCAGGATGCCACTGTTGCTGTATGGCTTCCTCCAAGCCAACTTTCTTCTCCTCACTCCTGTGCCACAATCAGCACAGAGCAGCACCAGCCCTTTCTCCCTCCACTTCTCTTAAGGAGATGCCCAAGAATCTAGACTCCATAGGTAACAAACCTCTAGACCTCGGGGTGAGGAGGGGAGGAATCCTCCAAGTTCAGTGTTGCAGGTGGGGAATATATACAGTTTTACAGTTTTATGCCTGGCAGGAGGGTGCCGTGGCATGCCAGCAGGGGTAGGAGGTCCAGTTTTTAGGGAGTGTCTCCCATGGGATAGAGTGGGAGGATGTTTGACCTCTGCTGGCCTGTTTGTATGGAGTAAACTGTGAGCCCTTCTTGTGGGGGAGGGGACTTTCATCTGCATGGTGGTGGATTTTGTACCTTTTGATTGTATTTTTGGGGTTGCAGCTCGCCTCAGGAAGGTTGAAGTGCGCTCTTCAATCTTCTCTCTTGGCTCCACTCCAAACCATCAGCTCCCTTGCTAAACTTCTGTCCTTTAAGCCTTCTTCTGGATGGGAGCTTCTGTAAAAAGCTGGCTGCAGTCCACCATCTTGGCTCTGCCCCCCCTGGATTTTTCATGGTATTATGAGTTTTGATCTAACGTAGCCTTCCCCTACTATTATTTCTTTATTTAGGCAGAGTCTCATGCCCCCACCCCCAGTATTTATTTAGAGTCTCACTCTGTTGCTTTAGCTATAGCCATGGCCTCAGCATCAAACTCTTAGGCTCAAGCCACCCTCCTGCCTCAGCCTCTCAAGTAGCTGGGACTACAGGCTCCTGCCACAATGCCTAACTAATTTTTCTTTGCTTTTGGTTTCTTTTTTGAGAGATGGAGATCTTGCTCTTGCTCAGGCTGAGCTCCAACTCTTGAGCTCAAGGGATCCTCCCATCCTGGCATTTCAGAGTGTTGGGATTATAGGCATGAGCCACTGTGCCAGCCTAACCTACCCTTGTAATGTATGAAGTTACTTGCAATGTCAATTGAAAATTTAGGGACTTAACCTGGCATTTTTTCATGTTCCTGAATATATTTTAAGTGTTATTCAACTGGCTATTCTGTTGGAAAAAAAGGGTTTTGCCTCATCCATGCAGGGCTGGTGCTCAGTGCATGGGATGTTAACCTATGGTGTAGACCCTAAATTTTTAGCCACCCCACCTCCTGGGACTCCAGAGCCTGCTTCTCCTTCCTGCAGCACCCCACCAAGGCACCTGTAGGCACCTCCAACTCCACCTGGGAGGCAGCTGCCTCATTCCACCTGTTGCAGGTCTTCTTTACTGAGGTCTTCTTCTCTGAGGGCTGTACCTCTCAGGACCAGCAGCATAGGAACATAGCAAGGCTGTGCAGTTATTCAAGCAGTGGGTCTTAGACTTCAATCTTTTTTACACTCTCTCCAGCCTTTGTTCTCTCAAAGTCATTTTCCAAATTAGCGAGGTTAAAAACCTTTAAAACCATTTTTTCTGTACTTTAGCCCTCAAATCCAAACCATGTCCAGAAGGTTTTTCCCTCACTCAAAAAGTCCTTCTTTGCTTTCTTCTCCTCCTGCTGGGCTCCCTGTGCTAGCATCTCAGCTCTCGACTGCACTTCTTGTTCCACCACCAAGATACAAGTAGAATCGGCCAAGTGATAGCAGCTCTTCCAGAAGACAAACTCAGAAGCCCTACACAGCATGTCCCCATCCATCCTTCCTGTCTTGAACTTTTAGAGCTAAAAATCTAACTGTTGTGGTCTAGGCACTCAGTTTGGAACTGAGCATGGCTTTTCTTTTATTTCTTTCTTTTCTTTTTTTTTGCCGTTTTTTTTTGGGGGGGGGCAGGGCTGGGTTTGAACCTACCACCTCTGGCATATGGGGCCAGTGCTCTACTCCTATGAGCCACAGGTGCCACCCACATGGCTTTCCTTTATCTGATACACAACAGAGCTGCATACTCACATGGCTTTGTGCCAGGTGGCACCGGGAGGCCTGGGATAGACAGACATGTGCACACATAGGCAAAATGAGGGTGCAATCCCTTCCCTCAAAGATACATCATCATGGGACAGATAGACACAACCAAATAAGATAAGGGCATGAACAGAGATGAGAAAATGAAACACTAAAACAGGCCTTACAGACCATGTTGTAGCCCCAAATCAGTGACCTATAGATGAGACAGCCAAGGCAGAGAGACTACATGAAAGCACAACTCATTCATTTGGTATTTTCTGTCATTGTCAAGATAGTTCATTCAAAGAAATATTAGACACAGAGGTCACACATTGTCTGATCCCATTAATAGAAAATGTCCATAATAGGTGAATGAATCCATATAAGTGGCTGCTTAGATGGGAGGGCAAGGGGTGACTGCTAACAGATGTGGTGGCCTGGAGTCACAGTAGTGACAGTCACACAACATTGCACATGCATATATGACAACCTGCTGAGTGTATCCCTTAGCATGGTTTAAATGGTAAATTTTAGCTCACAATTTAAAGAAAAGTGATGATTCCATGCTACCCTCACACAGAGATTTCACTTGTCCTTCTTAAAACCTGGAGAGACTCTTTCTCCTTCAAAACGTCTTCCTTGACAGCTCATAGCAGCTGTTGAGTTTTCTTCCTTGCCCTGTAGTGATTTCCAGCTTGCCTTCTGTTAGAACAGTGTGTGCGTGCATGTGTGTGTGAACATATCCTCCCCTCTTCCTAAAAAAGACAGTGGGCTCCTTCAGCACAGACCTAGCATCATATTATTCTCTGGTCACCCTGCACTGTAAACTTTCTTCCTTCCTCTCTTCCCTTCCTTCTTACTCTTTTAACAACTCCATCTTTAAGGTGGGGGCGGGGAAAACAGAATACACTGCTGGGCAGGTGGTGAAAGTTACTTTGTAACTAACATAATACCAAACAATGGAGCTGCTCTCAAAAACATTAAAGAACCACAGAGGAAAAGAATGTGAAGCTCAGCACTATAAAGCCTTGTTCATTATTCAGATATGACAGCCAAGGCTGAGAGGTAATTAAGTTGTATGCTAAAGCCACACATTTAGGTAACACCACAGTCCAAATTAAAACATAGCATCACTGATTATCAGGTGACTGTCCTATATACACCACAATATTATGCTAGTTCTTCACCATCACTCTTTTGCTCCAGAACTTATCATAACTTCCCATTTCATTAATGCTAAACTTTGATCCCTAGCACCAAAGCCTCCAAGGGATTTTTCTAGTACCAAACTCATTTTTGTTGCCATGGAGGCTTTGGGCTCTGACCTTCCTTGACTCTTACTATTATACTAAATCAATAATTCTGCCACACAACTATGTAAAAATACTTCATTTGATTCCACCGATTTGAGGTTTGTCATAATGAAATCAGGGTCTGGAAAGAATGTGTGAACAACACATCTCCACACTCTCTTGGTACCCAGGGAGGGGATGGGCATCATTTCTGTGCACACATCGTGTTTCTAGATTTGCCCAAGGCTTACACACAAGGACTCATTAAGTTCTCACAACAGCTTACTTGAACTATTGTCAATGTCTGCCCCGTCAGCCTCTTCTTCACACTGTTCAGATTCTAATGCAGATGACTGCAGGCCCTGTCTTCTCTACTTCCTTCATGCATTTATTCTTCACCACTCAAATCTCCTTACCTAGAAATAGTGGTCTGGAGCAGTGGGAGAACTCGAGATAGTGATGCTGATATTTCAGATAGACTTTATCCCCACTCCAGTCAAAGTCAGAGTGGGCCTCGCCAACCCACCTACGTGTCCTGCCTGGTCAACACCCACCCAGCACAGCACCTTGCCCTGCTGCCTCATCCCTGCCCTGCGCCTTGAGGGAGCTGCACTGTGCCCATCCAGGCACTCCCCTGCTGACAGAGGGAGGCATGTGCAGCCACCTGGCCCACTGTCTATCTGCCACTTCTCTCCCAGCATAGCTAAGGACTCTGGAGAAACTAGGGCCTTGACACTGCCTATTTAAGAATGGTGTACATAGCACACAGCTTCTGTGACAACCTTAAATCAAAAGCACAGAAACAAGAGCAGAAATCTTTTTTTTTTTTTCAGCATGACTCCATCTATTGGCTATTCTTAAAAGCGAATGTGGTCAGCAGGGCTCTGTCATTAACAATCTATGTGACTCCAGACAAGTTGCTCACTGGACAAGTTTAGGCTCACTGATCTGGATAATGTCTTGGGACTCCAGCTTACTGACCCCTAAATTGTGGCCTCCAGGTGAGATTTCTCCTGGGGTCCCAAGAAACCCAGGGATTGTGGACATATGGAGAGGAGCCTAAGGGCATCAAGGACCGCAAGGACTCAATAGCCAGGGAAACATGGAGTGCAACCTCTGAAGAGCAGAAATCTTTTAAATGAGGAAACCCATTTGAAAGTACCCATCATGGACCAATAGCAAGTGGGTGGTGAAGACAGGGTGCAGACCTGGGGCAGCTGCCTGCAGAGCTCAAACTCCCTCCTCCATGGCCCAGCCTCTTGCCTGTGGTTGGGGCTTATGTTTCTGAACCATGGGAAACCTGACTGTATTTATTTATTTATTTAGAGATAGAGTCTCAAGCTGTTACCCTGGGTAGAGTGCTGGGGCGTCAATAGCACACAGCAACCTCAAACTCTTGGGCTTAAGTGATTCTCTTGCCTCAGCCTTCCAAGTAGCTGGGACTACAGGTACCCACCATGCTTGGCTATTTTTTTGTTGTTTTAGCTGGCCCAGGCCAGCTTTGAACCTGCCCACCTTGGTGTATGGGGCCGGCACCCTACCCACTGAGCTATGGGCACCACCTCATACTTTATTTTTATTTACCCAACATGCAGCTCATACGGCAATTTCCAATCAACTTCAAGTAGCCTTAAAGACAAAAAATCTTAACAAAGCCGTTGAATCTGTTTAGGCTTGATCCTAGGACTTTAAAAACTTAATACCTATTTAGCAATTCTTGTAGTTCAGGCACTGGACTAGGGGCTGGAAGATTGTCAGACAGGCAACCTTGGTGACTCGGCATCTTCACAGATAGTGCAGCAGACAGACATGGACCTTAGAGTGGGATAGGTGGTCAAAGGGAGGTGCCTCGCCTCAAGGGTAGCCCTTCGCACAGCCAAGGGAGGCCTGCAGCTAAAGACAATGGAGGGGGTACAGTGATGCAGAGGCAGCTGCTGGGGACAAAGAGAGGCAACCAGGGGAAGGGGAGAGATGCCACAGATGGGGTGCAGCCCATCTGAACCTGTGGACAGTAGGGAGCTGGACCCTAGGTTGGGCATAGAAGGCAGGGCACAGGGCTGCTGCTGTCTGTGTTTCTCTTTGTCTGGGCCGTCACCATTATCAGCTGACAGGGGTAAAGAGGAGCCATCTGCTCTAGTCCCAGTGCATAGATATTTGTAGGCAGAATGTCCCAGTGCTAGGGGAGGCCCTGGCAATGTCAGACATGGACTCTACAGGCTCAGCCTGTAGTACAGAGGTCAGGAAGCTAGATGGGAAATGAGAGGAAATGCAAGGACTTTGTGCCTGAGACTGGCAGAGACAATGTACAAGTGAGCTCTGGTCACTGACAGAGACTTTACAGCTGGTCTGGACTCTGCTTTACAGGTCATTACAAAAGGCTTTAAAAAATAGGTGAGACATTGACATGGTTCAAAATTCAAACTACTTCCTCCTGTTCCCCAATTGTCTACTTCTCTTCCCACGGGACAATTAGAGTTACCTGCTTCTTGTGCATTGTTCCAGAGGTATATTATACATATGAAACAGGTAAGTGTGTGTGATTCCCTTTTGTTTTAATTAAATGGTAGCATAGTTGGTGCATTGTTTTCGACCAGGGTAAGACTTATGAGAGAGGTGACTTTCACTTATGCAGGTATTTTAGGACAGAGCTGTATTTTCTGTTCCTTGTATGTGTCATTTTTTGCATTGCAGGGTGATGGGCCATACAGGCAGTCGATAAAGGTTTAGTAATTGAATGATACCTCTTACAAATGATGATATTTAACCCTCACAACAACAGATAACTTACAACAGGTCTCATTATTTCCACTTGACATGACTAAAACAACACGCCACGTTCTTCATGGCCATAACACTACCCTTATTGTTTTTGTATTAATACACTACAAAATTACCTGTGCGGATAAGATGCACCCCCCATCCCTATATCCTCAATCCAGAAACAAACATGAATAAGAATTGACTCCAACAACTACTTGGTAGTTTGGCTGTGGGTTCCTTCTGTGATCCTATGTCACAAATGCTCTCACTGCAGACTCTCAGGTAGAGATGGAGGTTACAGTCACACTTCAGTTTTGTTTCCCTGGAGTTATGTAATGGGAGTCAAAAATAATTTACTTTTTAAAAAAGAAGCTTCATGGTGTAGAAAACTGACAAACACCACCTGAGCCAGCAATCGGTTAACGTCAAGGGTGTTGAGTTGTGCTGACAGTCCCCATCCTTGACAGGCTGTGATGAAAACAGCATTTTGCATGTCTGTGATCTCCTCTCAGCCCATACCTGTCCACAGTAGACATCAAGAAAACTCAAATGAAGGGGTATTCTACAGGATACCTACCCAATCATCCTCAGAACTGTCATGGTATAAAAAAGTATTTAAGAAAATGGAGAGGGACGGTGCCTGTGGCTCAAAGGAGCAGGGCACTAGCCCCATAGGCCGGAGGTGGTGGGTTCAAACCCAGCCCTGGCCAAAAACTGCGAAAAAAAAAAAAAAAAAAGAAAAAAAGAAACTGTAGAGGAGCCTAACAAGACACAACAACTAAATGTGATGTATGTCCTGGATGAGACAGTGCAACAGGAAGTGCCACCAGGTGACGTGGAGGAGGTCTGAACAAGCCTGAACTTTGGTCCAGAATACTGTGATGAACACCAGGGGAAACTGGGCATGGGGTATGTGGAACTCTCTATTACCTCTGTAACTTTTCTATAACTCTTTTATACTAGAATAAAAATTTTATTAAAATTAATTAATACAGGCCCTTGCAGCTCAGTTGGCAGCTGGGATGGCAGGGACTGCTGTAAGGAGCTCCGTAGGTGCCCAGAGCTTCTGCTCAGCTCCTGACGCCAATCCATTAAAAGAACCAGTAAATACTGTGGAAGATGGCCTTTAGCAATCTTACACCAAGGACTATCTGTCTTCATGATAACTAGGTCAAAGATGCTGCTCTGGAAGCTGGAAGTGTGAGATCAGGATGTCACACTGTCAGATTCTCATCCAAGTGTTTAAGATCAGTTCCTCATGTCCTCACCACTGGCACAAACCGTTATCTTGGGACTCTATGCCTATTTTGCCACTTCTCTGGGACCAAAGCTCAAGGAGAATTGAAAACCCTTTGAACTCAAGAAAGCAATCATAACATACAATTTTTTCATAGTGCTCTTTTCTGTGTAGATTTCTTATGAGGCAAGTGTCTACAGTATTCTTAATGGGGGGATTTTTGCCACAGTCTTCCTGTTTATGTCATTATGGTTTTGTTATGACTATGAAGGTAACCTTTGAGATTTAATGAATTTTGGAAACTGATCTCACTAGAGCAGGTATTTGCCAAAATATCATTATGTAGTAGACCAAATAATAAACTCACTAGAGGATCTTGGTAAAATTTGCCTCATAGGTAATGAGTAAAATTAACATCTAGTTAGCATTAATAGATGACTGAATGAATCCGTATTAGTTTTGAGGAAACTCATGCTCAGAGAAATTAAGCAATATTAAGTGACATAGCTGGTAAACGGAGGACTGAGGTCTGTCTAATATGAGAGTAGTTCATCCTGACTCTGTAATGAGTGTCAACATCATGTAGGAACCTTTGGTTTCTACATGCTCTGATGTGCGATGGGATGGTGGGCTGTTTTGGTTTGGTTTATCGGGCTGCCAGGGGAACAGAAAACATGGACTCATACAAAGCAGTAGGTGAGAGAACCTGTTCCTTAAATGTTAAGAGAGATGGGGATCTTCAGGACCCAAAAGCTAATTCATGGATTCTTTCTCTCCATCCCTGCTATTAGCACACCTCAGCTGCCCTGTGTATCTTCTTTTCTGGGATTTCTTACTTCTTTTCCCAGTCTGGTTTCCTCATCCTCTTTTTTTTTTTTAAATTTCCTGTACAGCATAGTTTGTGCTTAGTCATGACTGGGGCTTGTAGGGGCCCTACACAGCCCCCTCCAACTTCTCTTGACACCACATGCGTCCTTCCAATCTGATTCTTGCTGTAGATCCACCTGGTTGGACTACTTAATCTACTTTGGCCTTATTTTTCATAGTCTACTCCTAAAGTCTGGGCTCACTCTGTTGGTTTCCATTTCTTCTTTATTTCCAAAATTAACTTGCAGACCACTCTTTACTGTCCCTTCTAAAGTAATGAGCAACTGGAAGGGAAAGAGCAATAGAGATGGGAACAAAGAAAATGCAAGTTCTCAGAGACGGGATGCAGCATGTGTGATGTTGGGAACACATATGGAAAATGGAAGACAAAGGGACCACTTCCAGATCTGCCCTTAATTAGCTGCCTCATTTTGAGCAAGTCACTTGACCTCTTCTGCTTCAGCTCTCTCCATTTTATAAAGCCAATTGGATTTGGATTGAACCCAAGTGTCTCTCAGCTCTCTCCATGCTCTGGTATTCTTAGGTTCTGTGTCAGACTGTATCATTGATTGTGATGTCTCCAAATATATTTCTCAGTCTTGAAAAGGATCCAAATGATAACCAGTTTCAGTTCCTGTTTTATCAATTACAATGTAAAAGAAGGTTTGAAATCTCTCAAATTCAGAGTTTCTAGTGGGAGATTCACCACTTATGATTGAGTTACTTATATGCCACTTTCAGAGTTTATTATCTGCCAAACACAAATTACCGTTTTTTGTTCTACATCTACATGACTCAAAGCAGTTAATTTTAGTAATTTGGTTATAACACATTCTCTGCTAAGAATCATCACATGTAAGTAACTTCTCTGATCCCATATAGTATATAATATAGTATATAATATTTTTAAAGTTTGATTATGCTATGCAGAAAAAGTATTTGGCAAAATCCAACACCTTTTAATGATAAAAACACTGAACAAAGTAGGAAAAGAAGGGAGTACTGTCAGCCTGGTATAGGCACAATGGAAAGAGCCCACAGCTAACAGTGTATCAATGGTGAGAGAATAAACTCTTCCTCCTAAGATCAGGGATAAGACAAGGATCCTAATTCTGCTACTTCCATTCAACATGGTTCTGAAAATTAAAAGTAGAGCAATTAGATAGGAAAAAGAAACAAATGATAAACAGGTTGGAATGAAGTAAAACTGTCTTTACTTGGAGATGACATGATCTTATATGTAGAAAATAAAAAAAATCCACAGAAATCTGTTACAGTTAATAAGAAAATTCAGAAAATTTGCAGGATACAAAAATCAACAAAAACCAGTTATATTTTTATACAATAGCAACGAATAACCTGAAGAAAAATTAAGAAAGCAATTGGTTTATAACAGCATCAAAAGAACCAAGTATCAAGTAGAAATAAATGTATCAAAGCAGGTAAACAACTTATGAAAACTCCAAAACATTTCTGAAAGAAATTAAAGAAGATCTAAATGAATGAAGAGGTATTCTGTTTTCATGGACTGAAAACCAATATATTATCAATATGGCAATTTTATCAAAGACAGATTTAATGCAATTCTTATCCAAAATATATGGATTTTTGCAGAAATGGATATGCCAATCCTAAAATGAAGATGGAATTTCAATGAGCACTGACTACCCAAATTAACTCAAAATGTGCCAAATACCTAAAGATAAGATATATATAAAAATATAATTATAAAATTCTTGAATGAAAACACAGCAATACATCTTCATTACTTTTTTTTTTTTTTTGTAATTTTTTTAATTAAATGATAGCTGCATACATCAATACAAACATGGGGTACAGTGTAGTGTTTTCACACACATTCTGAAATACTTTCATCAAGCTGGTTCACATAAATTTCATGTCATTTGCA
>CAUYTI010016014.1:0-22550 GCA_963575145.1 Galago senegalensis | reverse complement strand
ATGCACACACTGGGCTTGGGATATGACCCCCAGAGCTCCTGCCTGAGGTGGACCTTATGCAAACATTTCTGTGCCTGCTGGGTAGGGCACATCTGAGGGGCCTGGCTCCAAGCCTGCAGGGCCAAGGGCCACAGACAGGGGGTGGCCCCTGGATTCAGGCACATGACCACCACATGAGTATACGCCCATGTATGTCTCGTGTGCTTATCTGACATGCATCCCCCTTCCGGGTCATGCAGACACCCTACCACTACCACACACACATCTCATGCTGTACACCTGGAGGCAGCTCACATCTCTCATGCCCGGTGTTGGTGCACATCTACCTCTCATATCTGCCCTCTCCTACCTACCCAGGGACACCCAACAGCTCCTTCCTGACCTTCTCCTCTTCCTCTAGCCTCGAGGTGCCCTGCCCAGCCGGGTGTGTGAATCTATAATGGGAGTCCTGGGCTGTACAATGGTAAGTGTGTGTGCCATTGCATGCCCGTTCCTGAGGCTGCCTGGTGCCCCTGTGCAGGGTCTGTGCAGGGTCGGTCAGATGAAGCTCGTGTCGTGACTCTTTTAAGTGCATTCACGCACTTACACTTGGACTAATGTACACAGCCTTGCCTGGCCGCCTGGGCCATGTAGGGATTTTATCAGACGCGAAGGTAAATAAATTATATATATGTATATAGATAGATAGATAGAGAGAGAGCTAACATATATATAACTATATATATATATAGCTAAAAAAAGAGATGACTTTTAGAAAAACATGACTTAACTGTATTTGAATAAATGTAGATTGTTGTATTATACTTAATAAAAATAAGACATCCCCTGAAAATAAAACCCTAGTTTGTCTTCTTGAGAAAAAATAAATAGAAGACAGTGTCTTATTTTTAGGGAAACACGGTAGTATTACCATAGGATCCAGCAATCCCACTTTTGGATATATAGCCAAAAGAATTCAAAGCAGGACTTCAAAGAGATATATTTGTAAATCACGTTCATAGCAACATTTTTCACAATAGTGAATAGGTGGAAGCAACACAAATGTCCATGGACAGATGAAAGAAGAGAGAAAATGTCCCATTTTCTGGAAGGACTACATGCATACAGTGGAATATTACATAGACATTAGAAATGGAAATCCCACAATATGAATGAACCTTGAAGATAATATGCTAAATGAGCTAAGACAAATACTGCGAAGTATCCAAAGTAATCAAAATCATAGAAACATAAAGTGGAAAAGTGGTTGCCAGGTGTTGGGGGAGATGGAGGAAAATTAGTGTTTATCAAATTATAGAGTTTCAGTTTTGCAAGATGAAAAATTTCTAGAGATCTATTGCACAATATGAATATACTTAAGACTACTGAACTATGTACCTAAAAATGATGAAGATGGTAAGTATAATGTTATGTGAGGTTGTTTTTCTACCACAATTAAAAAAAAATCCTTTGAGCTTCACCAATTTATCCTTCCTTCCCTCCAATCCCCAGAAACTACCGAAATGTTTACTGTCTCCATAATTTTGCCTTTTCCAAAATGTCGCATAGCTGGAATAATACAGACTTTTTGATGGATCTTTTGCTTAGTGATTTGTGTTTAAGGTTACTCTATGTCTTTTCGTGCTTGATAGCTCATTTCTTTTTAGTGCTGATTATTATTGCATTGTCTGGAGGAGGTACCTTAGGTTTATCCTGCTGAATTGTCTGCAGAAAGACATTTTGGTTGCTTATGAGTTTTGGCAATAATGGATAAAGCTGCTATGAATAGCTGTGTGCAGGTTTTTGTGTGGACATAAGTTTTCAAATCATTTGGGTAAACACCAGTGAATGCAACTTACATTTTGAATTATATGATAAGAAAAAATTTAGTTTGGAAAAATACTGCCAAACTGTCTTCCAAAGTGGCTGTACCATTTTGCATTCCTGCTAGCAATGAATGAGATTTCCTGTTCCTCCACATCCTTGTCAGCATTTAGTGTTGTCAGTGTTTTGGATTCTGGCGATTCTCATAGATTAGAATGGGTCTATAGTGGTATATCAGTGTTTTAATTTGCCATTTCTTAATAACATAGGATGTTGGGCATCTTTTCATGTTCTTGCTTGAAATCTACATGTTTTCTTTGGTGAGATGTTCGCTCAGTTCTTTTGCCCATTTTTAAAATCAGCTTGCTTGTTTTCTTGTTGAGATTTTTTTTTTTTAAGACATAATCTTCACTTTGTCACCTTTGGTAGACTCTTGGACTCAAGTGATTCTCTTGCCTCAGCCTCCTGAGTAATTGGGACTATAGGCACTGGCCACAATGCTCAGCTATTTTTAGAGATAGGATCTTCCTCTTGCTCAGGCCAGTCTCAAATTCCCAATGATCTATTTGTCTACCCTTTCACCAGTACCACATTACTTCAATTACTCTACCTTTATACTAAATCTTTAGGTTGGACAGCATCAGTCCTCTGACTTCATTCTTCTCCTTCAATCCCATGCTGGCTACTCTGGATCTGTGCCAAACTCTTTAAACTTTGGAATCGCTTTGTCAAGATACACAAAATAACTTGCTAGAATTTTGATTAGGATTATGTTGACTCTACAGATGAGTTTGGAAAGAAGTGTCATGTTGATAATATTGAATGAGTCTTTCTATCCATAAACATGGAATAAGTAAGTACTTCTTCATTTATTTGGTTCTTCTTTGATTTCATTCATCAGCCTTTTCATTTATTTGTTTATTTATTTTTCTTTCTTTCTTTTTTTTTTTTTTGAGACAGAGTCTTACTCTGTCACCCAGAGTAGAGTGCAGTGGCATCATTGTGACCCACTATAACCTCAAACTCTTGGGCTCAAGCAATTTTCTTGCCTCAGCCTCCTAAGTAGCTGGGACTAAAGCCATGCTCCATAACATCTGGTTAATTTTTCTATTTCTTTTAGATACAGGACCTCACTCTTGCCCTGATGGGTCCTTAACTCCTGAGCTCAAGGGATTTTCCTGCCTCAGTCTCCCAGAGTGCCTGGATTACAGGCATGAGCCACTGAGCCCAGCCTGTATGACTGTTTTGTGTTTAAAATGTCTTCAGAGACACTCTTCAACTACTGCTCTGCTCCTTACAAGGTCTGGTATTTGATCTGCTAAATTTCTGGGCTGTTTGATGTCTAGAATCTTCCACAGTCTGGACTCTGTTAACTGCACTAATAATAATGCAGTTCAACATGTTCCCCTGTCTTCTGTATATCCTGCAAGTTGGCAGCCAAACTCAGGGTCAATCCCTTTGTCAACAATATATATAGGGTGTCTATAAAGTTTGTGTGCAATTGAAAATATATGCTGTTTTTAAATTGCCCAGGACCTTTATGGACCCCTGTATTAGGTGTTGCATTTTTCATTGGGAGACACATAATGTCTGGATGTCCTCATTTTCTGATGTTATCAGCTATTGATAATTTTTGCGTAGGTCTATGAATTCACTGAGAGTTGAAAAACAGTGGCCTCCTAATGGTATTATTTCTATTTTATTTGTGGGGTGGAAAGTCTTTATAAAGATCTTGAATTTTTGATGTATTTTATACATTTCAATGATTATGTGGATACCGTGGTGGATTTGAAAACATGGCCAGGATATTTTGCATCTTCTCCCATCAAGAACTGGAATTCATTTCTCTACTTTCATTGAATCTGAACTGGCCTTAGGACTTGCTTTAGCCAACAGAGGTGGTAAAAATGAAGTTTTGCAATGTCTTTTTTTTTAAATTGGGCTTCATTGAGTGTACAAACAATTGTGTTACACTGATTGTCTTTGTTTGATAAGGTGCCTTTTATAATTGTGTCCCAGCCCCAAGAGGTGTGCCATACCCCATGACTCCCCCCCCCCCAACTTTTGCAACTTCTTGACCTAGGCATTAAGAGGCTTTGGAGCTTCTGTTTTCCATCACTGGGAGTACTGTCCTGAGTCCACCTATGGAGCCTACTGGAGGATGAGAGAGGCCTTTGAGGAAAGTGAGGACCTTATCCATACTCTCAAATAATCACTCACCCTGTCAGCAAGGCCATGTTGGGACATACTGGCCCTGGTTGAGCTACCAGATGAGCATAACTACAGGATACAAGCTCAGCTAAGACCAGCAGAACTACCTGAGTCTCCTACAAAATTGTGAGAAGTACTGTTGAATCTCATAGTTCACAGAAGTTATGTTCTATAAAGTCATCACAAGCACTCCATTAGTGAATATGATACAATCCCATTGCTCCTAGAGGAAATACGGGGATAGGGTCCTGTGAGTCTCTGATCAACATCTTGTGAAGCATCAAGATATGTTTGTTTTATGTGTGTCCCAGTTTAAAGGCACCATCTGGTATACCAGTGATTCACCAAGGTCCCAGCCAACAGAGCGAGGCATGCCTGAGCAAAGCTTATCTAGCACATTTTCTTCATAACTCACATCACAACCTCCTTGCACTTAGGAATACTAGTCAGGGTTTCAGCAGTACTTTTGGGGAGCTTTTATTTATTTTTTATTTTTTTGGAGACAGAGTTTCACTTTGTTGCCCTCGATAGAGTGCCGTGGCGTCACAGCTCATAGCAACCTCAAACTCTTGGGCTTAAGTGATTCTCATGCCTTAGCCTCCCAAGTAGCTGGGACAACAGGTGCCTGCCACACTGCCTGGCTCATTTTGAGAGAGACAGGGTCTCACTCAGGCACAGGCTGGTCTTGAACCTTTGAGCTCAGGGCAATTCACCTGTCTCGGCCTCCCACAGTGCTAGGATTATAGGCATGAGCCACCACACCCGGCCTCGGAGAGCTTTTAAACAGCAGGATCACCAGCCTCAAGCAGAAATGTGAAAACATGATAGTGAAGAGATGACAAAAAGAAAGCTTGTTTATGATAAGACAGCTGAAAGCAGCAGGCAAAAAAACATGGCATGGTTCAGCCTCAGCTAGGAACATGTGCATCAGACCGCTCAAGGTTTTCCACTGCTCTGTGCATGTGCACAATAACCACGAAGCCCCTTCACGTCCTGATTATGGGGCTAAAAATAAAAATAAAGTTCAGCAAGTAGGGGAATTTGCAAATAAGAATCCTGAATAAAGAGGATTGACCATAATACACTGTGTTGTTGAGGTCACTGGTCACTGGGTGATTTGTCACCTAGCAATAAATCACCAAAACACTTCTTGGAGCTCAAACTGTCCCACCTTTTTCCAAGCACGGTGTCTTAGACAGGTTCCCTGGACAAGACTCTGGGACAGAATTCTGTGCGATAGTTTGCTGTGAAATGCTCTTAGGAGGTCCACCTACAGGGCAGCAGGCAGGCAGCGTGGGGAAATGGGAGAAGCTGAGCTACAAGGCAGTTGTAGCTGATGTCTCAGAGAATCCCACATAAGCCCCTTCCACGTTGTCCAGAGTGAGGGAAGGAGGCTGAGACTTTAGGACTCTCCATCTCTATGCCAGGGGAAAGGACTTTATTTTGAAGGACTGTGTTCCTTTAGTAACAATCCCAAATTTTAGGTTTATTTTATGGATATCCTGTTGCACCTGTATAAATTTTTCTAGCCATGTCTTCAAGAAGCTCTGGTTCTTTTGGTGACAAATGGTACTTTACGACCTCAGTCTGGGCCCTAGAAATGCTCATTGCTTTATCTTACTTGTCCCTGATGACTATAAACACACAGGGCTTTATGTTTGTATACCTTTTGTCAAAGTCCAATATTTTCACCAAAATGGATTGGGTGGCCCTGAATTCCCCTCCCTGCTTATCACTTTCAGAGCCTGGTCCATAAAACCTAAGAGTTCTTCTAAGGCCCATCTCTGCCCTCCTACCCCCCACCCACAGCTTATTTGTGCCACAGGGGTGGTTCATGGATGGACAGATGCTTACTCTCCATCTCAGCTGATGAGGAGGAAGAAGGAAATGAGAAGCCACACTGGCACACCCAGAGGAGGGGACAGCATGGGAAAGGGCCAGTCAGAGTTTGATGGAGACCATGACTATCTTCCCAAAGCAAATAAGAAACCGTTCCCCACAGAGTATGCTATACACACCCCCATGCCCCAGGTGGGCAGAGCTTGAGAACACACAGGAGACTCTCCAAACATTTATTCAGGCGATTTCTGAAAACTCCCCACTCCATTACTGCATCAACACAACAAGGGGTTCCATAGATATGGCCACAGATGGGTCTACAATGGGGTGCAGGGGACCTTCTCCAGCCCCAGACACCTAGGCCAGAGGTGGGCATCCCAGGCCTTGCACCTCTGCAGGGACCTGCTAATGCCTCCTCAGTCTCTCTGAGCAATCACCGAGCTGACAGGTTTCACAGTCTCAGGTGTGGCCCTGAATCCAGGACCAAGTGTAAAGCTTGCTTCACAGTTGATGATGTCTCTTCTTTCGTAGTAGATGTTCTTCAAGATGGTGACCAGTTATTGCACCAGCGTCACAGGTCACCTGGACCCCTAGCTGGGATCAGTTCATCCCCTCCTTCCCACAAGACCGAGCATAGGCCAGATGGGGTGACCAGAGCATCAGGCAGGGACACTTTTCAGGCCCAAGTCTCCCTGCCATGCTCACATGTGTGGGTCTCCAGAGGGCCAGTGCATCCAAAACAGGGATTTGAGGAAAGGGCACTGAGAGGGAGTAGGAGGTTGGTCAGAGGAGAGCCCTACATGGGAGACTCAAAAACAGAAGGAGGGGGCTGGGGCCATCACGGTGTTACCAGGATAGTCAGAGGCAGCACCAGACACAGGATTAGAACAAGGAAGCCTATTGAGTCTAGACAGGAAGCTTGACTCATGCGTGCAATGACCCAGTCCACGTAGTAACTAACTTCCATATAAACCCCTAGATATTCTTTCTTACCACAGCCAAGGCCCATACCTATAATCCCAACCTGGATCCAGATGTCACTTAATTCACAGACTACGGGTCCCCCGGAATCTCCCTAGAGAAAGATAAAAAAACAAACTGCAGGGACAGACCAGGATCCATGGCAGAACAGGCTGATGGCATTCCAAGGGCTTGGGAAGGCAGGACAGGTCACCCCTGATACCTCAGCCCTGGATTTCAGCACATGTGAGATTTGAGAAATTGAATATATTTAACAAATAAAAAAAATTGTCTTCCTAAAGGTGAATATATAAAGAAAACATAGCTATTCTGAGATAACAGTGAGTAAAGTACTTTGGCTGTCACATAGAAGGGGCTCAAACCATGGAATCTGTATTTGGGTGAGTTTGGGGGGTTACAGAGTGGGCCCCAGATTCACCCTGCCCTCACTGCAGGCTTCAGAAGGGGCTTTAACCCATGTGAGTGAGGTTGCTTGTCCTCACCTCCCATTACTGAGAATAATGGTAAATGGAGACACAAGATGACCTTGGCCTTGCTGGCTGGAGATGATGACACTTTAACAGGATCCCTTAATGCTGAGGCAGTTGAGGCCTATAAACTGACCTGGCAGGAATGTTTTCCTTGTTCACTATAGCTACAGATGGACCCTTCTCTGATGTCTTGATCCCACCAAGTTTTTTTCTTGAGGATCTCATTACATTTCTCATGACGAAGAATGGGTATCTTGACCTCCTGAAGCACAAATAGGTCTCTGTGTGCTGGCTCTACAGAGAGAGAATTTTGGACTGAGTAGATCTACATTAAGTGAGGCAGGAAAGTGTACCCCACACTTACTTGGAATTTCAACACAGTGTGTTGACACACAGACACCTCTTAGGCATTGGATACTGTCCCCATTTGACACAGGTGTTATGGGGAGAGGAAGATCCAAAACAAGACAGAAGAAACAGGAACAGATCAGGAGGGCCGGGCACAATGGCTCATACCTGTTAATTCTACCACTCTGGAGGCTGAGGCAAGAGGATCCTTTGTGCTCAGGATTTGGAGACCAGCCTGAGCAAGAGTGAGACTCACTAAAAATAGAAAAACTAGATGGGCCTTGTGGCAGGCACCTGTATAGTCCCAGCTACTTGGGAGTCTGAGACAGGAGGATTGCTTGAGCTCAGGAGTTTGAGGCTACAGTGAGCTAGGCTGATGCACTGAACTCTCTAGCCAGGGTGACAGAGGGAGACTCTGTCTCAAAAGAAATCACCAAACAAACAAAGAAACAAATAAAGAAAAATTAGCAGGCATTATGACAAGCGCCTGTAGGAAGCTGAGGAAGAAGGATCTCTTGAGACCAGGAGTTTGAGGTTACAGTGAGCTATGATCATGGCACTGTACTCTCTACCCATATGGACAGAGGGAGACTCTGTCTCAAAAAAAAAAAAAAAAAAAAAAAAAAACAAAAAAACACCCCAAACAAACAAACAAAGTAACAAACAAAGAAAAATTAGCCAGGCATTATGGCAAGCGTCTGTAGGAAGCTAAGGAAGGAGGATCTCTTGAGACCAGGAGTTTGAGGTTACAGTGAGCTATGATGATGCCACAGCACTCTCTACCCAGGTGGACAAAGGGAGACTCTGTCTCAAAAAAAGAAAAAAGAAAGAAAGAAAGATAGAAAAGGGGAACAGAGAACACATCAGGAGACAGAAGGCAAGGACTTAGCACCATGAGAATTCAAAGCGAAGAATCTAGCACCCTAGCCAGCAGTAGTAATGGTACATCTGTGAGGCATCTTTCCTTTCTTGAGCAGGACCACCTCCAGAGAGGTGTCTGTCCCTGGCCTGCAGGCTCACCTGCCAGGGCCACCCTCTCTCTGAGACCCTCACCCTTCACTGAGGTCTCTGGCCTCTTTTCACACTGAGGAAGCTCCCTATCTACTAGGGGAGGTACTTCTCAGGGGAGACAGTTTACGTTGTCAGGCAACTCATCACCCCTGAGCTGAAATCCACCCTAGCAAGAACCCATCATGCCTTTGCACCCAAGCCCCCAGTCCTGACCAACCGGTAGAAATTCACAACCACTTGTTAAATTACTCCCCAGCAGCATATTCTCCATCCTCCTTTCCTCCTTACTGTGCAATCTGCCTCCCACCCCTCCCTTTGGCTCTCCTGCCAACCTCAGGACACCAGGCAGCCTATTTTGTGGTCAAACTTTGCTGTACTCTTGCTTCATAGTCTCACCTGTTTCCGGGAGTCTGCCCCATCCAGTCACCCAGCATGGAGTATCAGTTTTCACCATGAAAGTCTTGTCAGGGAGGCACACAGGCTGGATGCGTGTGGAGTAATTCACAGGGAAGGCTAGCTGAGCAAGGGCGATGTCATTTTGAAGTGTAGTAGAATTATAATCTTGATGGATAATAAAGTCTATAACTGGGACCACGACTGCAGATCTGGACTGACAATGCACTTGTACGTCTCCCATCATCACGATATATTGCATGCCTCTGCAAGGACATCCTCCAAGCTCTATATCCTCTGATTCCACACCTTAAAGTGCTTCCCAGCCTAGCCTCATCTTCCTACTCTAGCCATCAGCCACTTTCCTCCCCCCAAACCACATTCCCATCACAAACTGCCCCTCCCCCCCCACCACCACCATAGTTCTCTGGCAGTCCCCAGACCAGCAGCAGCAACACCCCGGAATGTGCTAGAAATGCAAATCCTCAGGTCTCACCTCAGTTTGGAAAAACCTATGGGACTGTCCCTCCCACCACCTTTTCAGCTGAGGAAGAGGAAGCTCAGGGAGGGGACAGGTTGGTTCCAGGTCAGGTCACACTTACTGATCAGGGGCTCAATCCCTGAGGCCCAAACACTCACCTATATACACAGTGGGCTGCAGTCATCACCCACTGACTGGCGATAAGGGAGCCCCCGCAGATGTGTTGCTTCTGGACCTGCAGGCTCACCTGCCAGGGCCACTTCCTCTCTGGGACAGGACGTCCCCCAATTATCTTCATGCTCCTCTGGCCACATGCTGGAGCGGATCAGTGAAGGAAAGGAACGCAGAGTAAAGTTGCTGCCGCGCTCCCTGCAGCCATCGTCCTCAGCCCCTCAGAGCAGGGCCCCTCGGGTCCCCCACACTCCCAGGCAGGCCTGTGTCCCTAAGACTCCTCAGGCAATGGCTGTGTCCTCTCACATCTCAAGGACAGGCTGAGCATGGGCAGTACAGGAAGGGTGGTGTGCCTCTGAGACCCTCCTCCTCTGGGGCAGGGTCCCACCCCCTGCAGACCAGGCCACTTATCAGGGCAGGGAATGGCCCAGAAACATCACCTGAAGGAAATAACATTGTGGTCCCTGCTGGTGTTTGTGTCTGAGTCTTTACCAAAATGTCAGAGGAAGAATGAGAGCGGCCTCGGGCAAACGTCGTCAAAGGGGGTGACACTGTGTTTCCCCTGGATCCGGGGCCTGCAAGGGACCCGGGACTCCCGAGGGGAGGCGGCTGCGGCCTGGTTGGTATGGGATCCTCGCAGCCCCCTGAAGGAAGAGGGGAGCGTGGGAGCCACCTCAGCCCCCTCTGTGCTCCCGTCCCTCCCTCCCAGGCCTGGCAGAGCCAGGGCTGAAGTAGCAGCAGCCAGGCCAGGAGGCACAGGGTGCCGGTGCCCTCCGACGCCATGGTTCCGCAGGCAGCCTTGGCCTTCTCCCCGTGGCACCCCCTGGCAGCGGCTCCGCCCCAGTCCGGGTTCCAGTAGGAACCCCCGCTGCGAATTTTGGTGAAAGGTGAAGGGTGCGTGTGGAGACTCGTGTTTTTGAACGTGGATGTCATAGTTGTTTTAAATTGTTGAATGGGCTATCTTTTCTCCATTGTAATGCCTTTGCTCCCCTGGCAATTATCAGTTGACTAGATGTATGAAGGTCTATTTCTGGGCTCTTTTTTTTTCTTTAACAATTCTGGGCTCTTTATTCTGTCCAATGATCTATTTGTCTACCCTTTCACCAATACCACATTACTTCAATTACTCTACCTTTATATTAAATCTTCAAGATGGACAGCTTCAGTCCTCTGACTTCATTCTTCTCCTTCAATCCCATGCTGGCTACTCTGGATCTGTGCCAAACCCTTTAAACATTAGAATTACTTTGTCAAGATCCACAAAATAACTTGCTGGAATTTTGATTAGGATTATGTTGACTCTATAGATGAGTTTGGAAAGAAGTGTCATGTTGATAATATTGAATGAGTCTTTCTATCCGTAAACATGGAATAAGTAAGTACCTCTTCATTTATTTGGTTCATTTTTGATTTCTTCCATTAGCCTATTTATTTATTTGAGACAGAGTCTTTCTCTGTCACCCAGAGTAGAGTGCAGTGGCATCATCATGGCTCACTGTTGCTGGGAGCTCCTGTTCCCCCCAGTTCCTCCTGCTTTCTCCCATTCCCCCCACCCTCCCAGCAAGCTCCTGTTCCCCAGCCCTCTCCCATTCCCCCACCCTATGGGCAAACCTCCTGCCCTCTCCCATTGCCTTGTTTCTCTACCCTATGGGCCTTCCCAGCCCATTCCCATGCTCTCCAGAATTCAGAGAGGAACGAAACATCCTAAGTTTCACAAAACCCCTAAGTTGTCAGTAGATGAACAATGGTGGAAAACTCACTGAGGCTTGATTAATTATTGTTATATAATCACAACCATTGTGATATGAGACATATTTATTGACAACCAAGCTGTAACCCTGTCAATGGCAATGTTCCTTGTCTGCTCTCTTAAGCTACGCAGAAAAAAGGTATAAAAGATAGAAAACCCTACACTTTCGGGCCGCTTGTCTCAGAATAACAGCCCGCTGCACAGGTGTGAATAAATCACCAATTAATAGCATCTGAGTGGGTCTGAGTTTATTTTTTCATAACCCCAAGGTTATTCCATCCGGAGGCCCCCCTCGAGATCCTTGCCCTTAGACCCCTGCCTGGACCTGCCACAGGCCTACAGCTCCAGGGGAAGGCCTCAGAGAAGAAGTCCTTCGCCCTGGGGCTCTCAGCCATGTCAAGATCACGTTTCCAAATTTTCCACTTTCATGATTTGATTGTGGCGCTTTGAGTAAGTCTGTCTGGATCTCTAGAGAATCTGGGGGAACAATAGGCTAGGCTAGACGCAGCCTGAGATGCCTGTTCCCGAGGCAGAGAGGAGACGTCTCCCTGTCTCACTAGTATAGGTTTGGGTTGTTTGTTAGATGGTTATGATATTAGCAGTCTTTTGGACTGTTCAGATTTGCAGGCTTGCCCTGTTCTGGTAATTGCAGTCTTTTATTGGGTTGTCTTGGTTTTTGCAGTCAACTGTGCTGGTTCTCGTTTGTGTGTCTTTTTGTATGTTCTGAGTTTTGTATGAGTGAATGAGTGAAAAAGTTAAATGTGATTTCACACCCCATGGGTGGGAAGGCATTTGAGTGGGGAGGGGGGAGGTGGTCAGGCAAGTGCCTGACTAATTTCTGTCTGTTGAATTCTGTTTGTGTTTTCTGTCTTGTCCACTTGTCATTTTGCTTTATTGGTCTATCTGTTTTTTATAATGTTTGTATTGTAATTTTTTGTCCATTTGTTAGTGTCCATCTAATAATTTGTCCAAAATAAGACCGGGTAATTTTAAAACATGCTCTTTCAGGGTAGCGCCGGTGGTTTAAAGGAGTAAGGTGCCCGCCCCATCTGCTGGAGGTGGTGGGTTCACACCCAGCTCCAGCCAAAAACTGCAAAAAAAAAAAAAAAAATGCTCTTTCAGTAACTTTTTAATTTCAGCTGCCTCACAAGAACAACAGTAAAAAAATAAAACTGGCTACTTTACACATTTTCTATAAGTGAAACTAGACTAGCCTTCCCCTGGGTCTCAAGGTAACAAAGAGAAACTAGAAATTCCAGATTTTCAACTTTGAGAGCAGACACCTAAATCATAGAGGTGCAAAGCTGCAGCCAAATTAATCCTTGCTACAGTCTTTGTCTAAAAAAGGAACAAAAGGAGTCCTTGGTAGGTTTTTGTTCCCTGCATTCATCCCTTTATATATTAGTAAAATTATGTAACACCTGTTAGTCAAGATTGTATTTAATTTATCAATTCTGGTGTTTTATTCAGTGTCCCTTCAAGGTTCCTTTAGGGAAGTCTCTTAGATTTCAATCCAGGAGAAGTCTCTATGTTTTCCTTTCTCTTCTTTTTCCTGGTAAACTGTTCATTATCCTTGAGACTGGGAATCACTTTTGTTTCTGTATATTATTTACTTCCTGGTACACCTTCAATTTGTGAGTTTAAGTATCAACATTTCTGTTTTCTTTTCTGCCAACATGACAATGTACAATTTATTTTAACCCGGACTGTGGCCACTGGTTGTGGCTGGGGCACAAGAGCCACTTTTCACCCAGGGGGCGGCAGCTGAGAAACTGACTCTGTCCCCCACCTCACCCTGCCAAATTATCTGATTAAATTACTAGTCTTTTACTTTTTCTCTCCTATCCTCTACGTCTCCCACTGCCTTCAACATCACTGTCAGGGTGGGAGTTAAACTTTACTGTACAGTGTTACTTTAGAATTGATCCTCTCTTTCCAGCAACTAAAAAGTTAATACAAAGTTTATTAAAACTGTTTTTCTAACTTTCTACCTGCTATAAGCTGTGGTTGCTATATTACAAATAGCTTTGAAATAAGGTGCCAGCTCTCAGCAGGAGACCCAAGGTCAATTACTCATTTGAAACTAAAAAAAGAGAGTCCTCCTTATTTCTTAAAACAATAGCCGTCTTCTTTCTGAATTAGCATTATTCTGTTTGGCTCTTAAATTCACCTGTAAACCCACCTCTAGAGGTAAGCCACTTTAATATCTATTTTTAGCTGGTGTCTGCAAACATTAATTAACTATTAATGGTGTTTTTGTTATGCTTATTTGTTATAAATTATTCTGTTTGTTAAATTCATTTGTTATAATTTATGTAAAGCTTTTAAAAACTTCCAAGAAAAAGCCAAAGAGATAGAAACTTTAGACAGTGACCCCAGGTTGCTGGGCGGTCATTAACTTGTCAGAAACTCTTAGAGACATGTGTTGTCCCGCCTTACCGATGTTAAAATCAGGTCACCCTAGTGTGGAGACCCGTGTTTTTGAACGTGGATGTCGTGTTGTTTTAGCATAAATTGTTGAAGGGGCTATCTTTTCTCCATTGTAGTGCCTTTGCTCTCCTGTCTAAAATCATTTGACTATTTCTATGAAGGTCTGTTTGTGCGTTCTTTACTTTGTCCCAATGATCTATTTGACTATTCTTTCGCCAAGACCACATTGTCTTAATTACTGTACTTTATAAACGTCTTAAGTTGGATAGTAGCAACTGTCTGGATTTGTTTTTCTCCTTCAATACTGTTTTGGCTACTCTGGATCTAATGCCTGTCTATATAACTTTAAGAATCAGTTTGTCAACAGCCACAAAATAATTTGCTGGAATTTTGATTAGAATTATGTTGACTTTGTTATAAATCAAGTTGGAAAGAACTGTCATCTTGATAATATTGAGTCTTTCTATGCATGAACATGGAATAAATACCTCTCTATTTATTTGGTTCTTCTTTGATTTCTTTAGCTTTTTTCTTTTATTCTTTTTCTGAGAAAGAGTCTCTGTCACCCATGCTAGTGTGTTGTGGCATTCATATAGCTCACTGTAATCCCAAACTCCTGGACTCAGGGAATCCTGCCTCAGCCTTCTGAGTAGTTGAGACTACAGGCACCTGGCAACCATGTGAGGCTAATTTTTCTATTTTCTGTAGAGATGGGGCCTCACTCTTACTCAGGCTGATCTTGAACCACTGACCTACAGCCAGTGCTTCTCAACATTTTTTATCTAACAGCACACTTGAAACTAAACTTCTGCAGCATACTTAAATTATATTAATCAAAAAAGGAGCAAAAAGAGAATATATTTACTGTGCTTTGACCTTCTTTCAAAAATAACTTAATGATCTTTAAACATTTTTGCAGCATACTTAAGTCCTCTCATGGCATACTGATTGAAAATCACTGTGTTAAGCAGTCCACCTGCCTTGATGTCCCAAAGTGCTGGGATTACAGGTGTGAGCAAATGCTCCTGGCCTAATTAGATTTTACACTTTTTCTTATGTAGATCTTGTACATATTTTGTTGTATTTATACTTAAGCATTTCATTTTGGGGGTTGCTGATGTAAATGGTAATGTGTCTTTAATTTCAAATTCTGCTCATTCATTGCTGGTATATAGGAAAGTGATTGGCATGTGTATATTAATATTGTATCCTGAATCCTTGGTATAACTGCTTAGTAGTTCCAGGGGGGTTGTTGTTGTTGCTGATTCTTTTAGCTTTTCTACATAGAGGATCATGTGAACTGCAGATGAAGATGGTTTTATTTTTTTCTTTCCAATATGAATACTTTTATTTCCCTTTTTTGTCTTATTGCCTTAGCTAGGACTTCCGGTAGAATACTGAAAAGGAATAGTGAAGGGAGATATCCTTTCCCTGTTCCTTATCTTCAACTACAAGCCAGTTAACACAGAGTTCACCTGTATTATAGTTAAAACGTTAATAGTTAACCATCCTATTAACTGGGCTCTCACACTCTAGGCCACCACACATGTGCCCTAATTACTTCAGAGTCAATTACAAGATAACCAGAGACAGTCCCCATACTGAGATTATTCAGCCCAGGCAACCCTAAATCTGCTTACCCTGGCTCATCCCCTCCTTCCCATAGAAAACACAATAAATATCTGCAGTCCCCCACTCTTTCTGCCTTGTCACTGACCTTGGTGCTTCCCCCATGTAGCTCCTATCACAGGGACGGGTATACTCTTTCTCTTGGGATCTGTGTGTATAAGAAAGTGTATTTTCTTTCTTTTTTCACAAAGCAAACTTGTTGATCACTGAAAAATAAAGTACAGATAAATAAAAATGAATATCAATCCCATGCTGTTATGATCACTATGGACTTGTAACATAGCCTGAAGTCTGGTAAAGTGATGCCTCAAGCTTTGTTTTTATTACTAAGAATAGCCTTGGCCTTATAGAGTTTTTTTCTGGTTCCATACAGAATGAAGTGCTATTTTTTCCAGTTCTTCAAAGTATGATGCTGGTATTTTAATGGGGATTGTATTGAATCTGTAGATTGCTCTGGGTAGCAGAGCAATGTTAATTCTTCCCAGCCAAGAATATGCATTGTATGTTCTTCTATTTGTTAATGTCTTCTGTTATTTATTTTCTTGGGTTTCATAATTATCTTTGTAGAGATCCTGCACCTCTTTTGTTAGTTATATTCCTAAGTATTTCATTTTCTTTGAAGCTACTGTGAAGGGAACTGTGTCCTTGATTTGCCTCTCAACTTGGCTGTTACTGGCATATATAAAGGTTACTGATTTCTGGACATCGATTTTATACCCTGACACATCACTGTATTTCTTGATCACTTCTAGTTGTTTTGTGGTTGAGTCTTTGGGGTTTTCTAAGTATAAGATCATATCATCAGTGAAGAGTGAGCGTTTGACCTCCTTTGCCCTCATTTGGATGCCCTTTATATCCTTTTCTTGCCTGATTACATTGGCTAGAATTTCCAGAACTATGTTGAATAGTACCATGTTTCCCTGAAAATAAGACAGTTCTTATATTTATTTTTTTTCAAGAAGACACACTAGGGCTTATTTTCAGAGGATGTCTTCCTCTCTGCACTGAAATGCATGGTGTGGCTATGCAGCATATCTAGATCATCAAGATATGACCATCTAGACCTTCACTAGGTCTTATTATTGGGGTAGGGCTTATATTTAACAAATGCATAGGAATGCTGGGACTTATTTTTTGGGTAGGTCTTATTTTCAGGAAAACATGGTAGTGGGCCATAGTAGACACTCTTGTCTTGTTCTAGTTCTAAATGGAAATGCTTTCAGTTTTACTCCATTTAGTATGATATCAGCTGTGGGTTTGTCATAAATGGCTTCAATCAGCTTAAGAAATGTGCCACATATGCCTATTTTCTTAATTGTTCTTGTTAGAAAAGGATGCTGAATTTTATCCAATGCTTTTTTTGTATCTATTGAGAGGATCAAGTGGTCTTTGTTTTTGCTTTTGTTGATAATGGTGAATTACATTTATGGATTTGCATATGTTAAACCAGCCTTGCATCCCTGAGATGAAGCCTACTTGATTGTGATGTATAATTTTTTAAATGTGTATCTGCAACCAATTAGCCAAGATGTTACTGAATATTTTTGTATCTATATTCATTAGTAAAATTGGTCTGTAGTTCTCTTTTAGTTGGGTCCTTTTTGTATCTATATTCATTAGTGAAATTGGTCTGTAGTTCTTCTTCTTATAGTTGGGTCCTTTTCTGGTTTTAGAATCATCTGGGTGATATTTGTTTCATAGAATGTGTTGGGGAAGGTTCTTTTCGTGTTAATGTTTTGGAGTAGTTTCTATAAGCTTATCTTTGAAGGTGTGATAGAATGCTGGTGTGAAGCTGTCTGGTCCAGGGCTTGTTAGGTTAGAAGATATTTTTATTGTTTCTTTAATCTCAGCGCTTGATATTGGTCTGTTCATGAGATATATGTCTTCCAGGCTAAGCCTAGGGAGATGGTGTGATTCTAGCTATTGGTCATTTCCTTCACATTGTCAGATTTCTCTATTTCATAGATTTTTTTGTAGCAGTCAAAAATAATCTCTTGTGTATCTGTGGTATCATTTGTTATTTCTCCCTTTTTGTTTCTGATTGAGTTTATTGAAGATTTTACTTTTCTGTTTCTAGTTAATCTGGCAATGGCTTATGGACTTTATCTTTTCAAAGAACCAACTTTTGTTTCATTAATTTTTTGAATGATTTTTGTTTTCAGTTTCATTTACTTCTGTTTTAATTTTGGTTATTTCTTTTCATCTGCTAGGTTTGGGATTGGATTGCTCTTCCTTTTCCATTTCTTTAAGATGATTCATTAAGTTGTTGATGTGCTCTCTTTTTGTTTTTCAGATGTAGGCCTCTAAGGTGATAAATTTCCCTTTTAGGATTGCTTTTATAGTATTCCACAGGTTTTTTTAGGTTGTATCTTCATTGTTGTTATATTTGAGGAAGTTAATGATTTCCACCCTTATCTCTTCCTTGACCCAACTGTCATTCAGCATAAGATTGTTTCATTTCCATGCCTTTGTATGGGAATGAAAATTTTTGTTGGAGTTGAGTTTCACCTTTATTTCATTGTAGTCTGAAAAGATATAAGGTGTAATTTCAATTCTTTTAATTTTGTTGAGGCTTTATTTGTGTCCTAGGATATGATCTATTTTGTAGAATGTTCCACGGGCTGATGGAACAATGTTTATTCGTTGGCTTTGGGACGGTGTGTTCTATATGCGTCTAAAAAGCACAGCTGTTCTTGAGTTGCATTTAAGTCCCTTGTATATTTGTTTAGTTTCTGTTTAGATGATCTGTGTAGCTCTGTAAAAGGTATATTAAAGTCCCCAGATATTATGGTGTTATAGGATATCAAATTGCTCAAACCAGTTAAGGTCTGTTTCATAAATCTGGGAGCATTTAAGTTGGGTACATAAATATTCAGAATTGAAATGTCCTCTTGTTGTATTGTTACCTTGAAGTGTTCATCTTTATCTTTCTTGACTTCAGTTGCTTTAAATCCACTTGTATCTGAAAATAAGATCACAACTCTTCCTTTCTTCTGATTTCCATTTCACTGAAATATTATTTTCCAACCCTTGAGTCTTGTTTTCTCTTTTGAGGCCAGGTGTGTTTCCTAGAGACAACATATAGATGGCTTGAGCTGTTTTATCCAACTAGCCAGCCTGTGCCTCTTCAGTGGGGAATTCAAGCCATTAACATTTATTTAGAGAATTGATAAGAGTGGTGAGGTTCTATTCATCTTGTTTTGTGAAAGTTCACTGCTTATTTTTAACCTTGGTGTCATTATGGAAGCTAAGTTTTGTCCTTTAGTTTCAGGGCGTTTGCTTTGCTGGTGGTCCATTATGATGGCCAGTGTGGAGAATAGGTCTAAATATTTCCTATGGGGCTGGTCTTGTTGTGACAAATTTCCTCAGTGTCTTCACATCAGTAAAATATTTGATTTCTCCATCAGTTTTAAAGTTTAGCTTAGCAAGATATTAAATTCTGTGCTGAAAATTATTTTGTTTAAGAAGGTTAAAGGTATATGACCATTCTCTTCTGGCTTGAAAAATTTCAGCTGAGAAGTCTGCTGTCACCCTGATAGATTTTTCCCCTGTCAGTCAATTGGCACTTACTCCTGGTTGCTTGCAGAATTTTCTCTTTCATCTTGTCTTTAGACAGGTTCATGACAATGTGTCTTGGAGAAGCTGTGTTTGAGTTGTGGTGACCCGGGGTTCGATATCCCTCAGACAGCAATGTGATGGAATCTTTGGTGATACTTGGGAAATTTTCATTTACGATATCCTCTAGTATGGCTTCCATTCCTCTGGGACATTTTTATTCTTCTTCTGGGATACCTATAATAGGTATGTTTGAATGTTTTGTGAAGTTTAATCATTCTCTGAGCAAATGTTCTGCTTTCTCTTCTGCTTCTTTAACTGCCTGTGTTAGCTCAAGAGCTTTATTCTCTAGCTCCGAGATTCTTTCTCCTGCATGGTCTAAACTGCATGGTTACTGATACCACATCTTTAAGTTTCCCGATTGACTCCTTCAATTCCTTAAGCTCCACTGTATCCTTTCTATATTCTTTATATCTTTCATCCCTTATTTGGTTCTGATTTTTTTATTTCCTTTTGGTTATTTTCCACCTTCTTAGCAATTTCCTTCATTGTTTTTACCATCCATATTTTAAATTCCCTTTCTGTCATTTCTATCATTTCTTTATAGGTGGGATCTTCTGTGGTAGCTACTTCATGATCTCTTGTGGGGCACTAGGGGGAGGCTTGCTCTTTTCTGGTTTTTCATGTTGCCAGGAGTTTTATGTTGTTTCCTTCTCATGAATGTTTTCTTTTTGTCCATTTCCTCCCTCTACTTTTTCCTTTAATTTCCTCCTCTTTAAATTATCTTGTCTTTGTGCTTAGGAGTTGAAGTGTCCTTTTTGTGTAAGGCCACAGAGAAGAGAAGAGTGAATAGCAAGTAGAGAGAAAAGAAAGAAAAAGAGGAAAGAAAAAGAAAAGAAAGAGTAAAAGGAAAGATTGACAAAAAGAACAGAAGAACAGAAAGAGAGATGGGAATAATAGTGTCATTCAGCAGGGTGCTTTGACCCACATCTGCAATTTTTGACATCTAGGAGGCTGGGCTGGGTGGGTCTCTCAAAGTCAGGAGCTCCTTACCAGCCTGAGAAAAAACAAGACCCCCACCTTCACCAAATAGAGAGGGAAAAACAAACAAACAAACAAAAAATAGTAGTATGTCACAGTGGGGACTTACCAATAGCATCCTTACAAAAGTCGAAGCTTGAAGAACCCTCTTGACCAGGGGATCAAGGTTTCCTTAGCCAGGCCAATGTTGTGGTACCCCAGTTCAGGCCTCAGAGTGATGCCATGACTCATAAATGAAATATAGATTGACAATGAATAAAATGGATCAGAAAAAAAAGAAAGAACAATAATAAAAGTATATAAAAAAGTGAAAATAAACTTATATAAGATGTAAAAAAGGGGAATATATCTTAGGTATTATTTGAGAAATTTATGCAGAAGAGTAGAAATTTATAAGAAAAGTAGAAAATCTTTACAAAAAGAGGAAAAAGACAGTAAAGAAAGTAAAGAAAAAATAAAAGGGGTAGAAAAACTGTAGCAAAAATGTAGTCCTTATTATTGAAGAAAGTAAAAATGGAAAAATAAAAATACAACAAAATAAAACAACAACAACAAAAACCTTAGTGGAAAAAGTTAGAAATAAAAAAGAATAGAAGGAGAAGAAAAACTGTAGCAAACATGGAGCCCTTACTATTGAATAAAGAAACAATGAAAAGTTATAAATACAAAAAACAAAATCTAAGGAGAAAAAAAACTCCAAAAAGAAAGGAAAACATATATATTGCAATATATTGCAATATATTGTCTGGAGTATAGGTGATGTTCTCAAGTAGTAGAGGCTAATCATGATCTTGATATGGCTGTTTAAGATGGGAGCTAAAAGGCACTATCTAGTTGCTGAGGAGACCTGGTCCCATCTTCCTGATTTATTTGCCCTCAATCCCTCCAGGGTTGAGGGCCTGAAGCTCTCATCAGCCTACTTACGAGTCATACCTTGACCTTTCCAAACAGTGTCCCCTGGACATGAAGTGGCTTTCCTAGGAAAGTGGGTTTTGCTCAAGTCTCCCCAAGGGTGGCTACCCAGCTCAGCAGGTATGCCAGAACTGGCCTCACACTAGGACACTGAGGGGTGGTCTTCCCAGGCAGCTCTTCCACAATGGCCATGCTCTTCCACAATGGCCAGGCAGCTCGTCCACAATGGCCACAATTTTCATGCTCCTGTTGGTGGCTCAATCCCAGCTCCTAGGTACTGTTCAAGATCACTCGCTTGCCCAAACTCTCCCAAGGTAACGCGGCAAACACCCAGATTTAAAAAAAAAAAAAAAAAAGCAAGACAGGCAGTCTCTGTCTGAAACACATTGCTGAACTGGCCAGCATCTGCCAGTACACAAGCACTAGCCTTCTGTGCCTGTTCTCCACTGCTCTTTTTGTTGCCTCCCTGTGCCCCCACCAGTGATGTTTCTAGACAGGGCTTCCCAGCCAGAGGTGCCTAGAGTCTCCTTGATCTTTCTGCTTACTAAGAAAGGCACAGGAAGGAGTAGCTTTGGCGCCTGCCTCTTCAGCCCCACCAGGTGGGTGTTGCAGTTCTCATAACCTAACACAGACCTTTTTTTTTTTTTTTGAGACAGAGTCTCACTATGTTGTCCTGGGTAGAATGCCATGGCATCACAGCTCACAGCAACCTCAAACTCTTGGACTTAAGCGATTCTCTTGCCTCAGCCTCCCAAGTAGCTGGGACTATAGGCAGCTGCCACAACACCCGGCTATTTTTTCTTTTTGGTTGTAGTTGTCGTTGTTGTTTGGCAGGTTTACCCTGGGTTTGAACCCTTCCAGCTCTGGTGTATGTGGCTGGCTCCCTAGCCACTGAGCTACAAGCGCAGAGCCCTAACACAGACTTTCTAAAGGGTTCTTGTCATTTATGCAATTTTGTTTAAGAAATCAATCGGTTGAGGTGGAGTGGAAGTCACTCCATGAGGCAGTGGCGACAGCAGCGGCGATCGGATGAACAACAAGTTCGACGCCTTGAAAGATGATGACAGTGGGGACCATGATCAGAATGAAGAAAACAGCACACAGAAAGATGGTGAGAAGGAAAAAACGGAACGAGACAAGAATCAGAACATTATCAAAAGGAAGGCTGTTGTCCCTGGACCAGCAGAGCACCCCATGGTACAACTACACTTTCTGGTATTCCAGGAGAACCCCCGCCGTCCTACCAGCTCACAAAGCTATGAACAGAATATCAAACAAATTGGCACCTTTGCCTCTGTGGAGCAGTTCTGGAGGTTTTATAGCCATGTGTTATGTCCTGGGAACCTGCAGGCCACAGTGACTTCAATCTCTTCAAAGAAGGAATTAAACCCATGTGGGAGGATGATGCAAATAAAAATGGTGGCAAGTGGATTATTCCGGTTGCGAAAGGGCTTGGCCTCCCGTTGCTGGGAGAATCTCATCCTGGCCATGTTGGGGGAACAGCTCATGGTGGGAGAGGAGATCT
>CAUYTI010016010.1:0-17132 GCA_963575145.1 Galago senegalensis | reverse complement strand
GTGACAGGTGCGGCGGACAGTAGGAGCGGGTGGAGGGCGGCGGCTGCCACGCGAGGCCTGAGGGGAGGAGGCCGGCGGCGGCGATGCTGGAGACCCTGCGCGAGCGGCTGCTGAGCGTGCAGCAGGATTTCACCTCCGGGTGGGTATTACGGTGGGCGACGGGAAGGGACCCGCTCGGGATGCCCCCACTACCTCCCTTTCCGCACCGCGCTCCGGGTCCAGTCTCGCCCCGCCCCCCCGCGGAAAGTAACGAACTTCCCGGCGTCCGCGCGCCTGGCGGTGCAAAGTAACTTAGGTCCCAACGGGCTGGCTCTGGCAAACCCCGGCAGGACCCAGAGGTGGTCGGCGACGCCGCTGACTGCGCCGTGCATGCGTGGGACCCCCTTGGCTCCCCTCCTGGCAGGAGCTCCCGGGCCCAGGAGAGGAGTCATGTGAGAGGCGGTCACGCCTCCCGCTTCCGCCTGAGCGGGATAGTGGCCCTGTGCCCCCTCGACCCCTCCAACGCTTCCGACACCTGCCGGCCGCCCACCTGGACCTGGGCCCGCCGCCTCCTCCCCAGGCCGGAGGATCGGCCCGCTCCGTAGCTTACTCCGGCCTGGGGCCGAGCCTGCGCGCCCCGTCTCAGCTCTCAGGTCCGGCTCGCCGGCCTAACTCTTCGGCGAGGCTGGCCGCCTCTTCCCTTCTGCGTTCTGTGTCTACCTTTGCCCGGGGTTTAACACCTAGGTGAGGGAACTCTTGGGCAAGAGAAATAGTCGAACTAGAGCAATCCTGTTAATAATCCTCTTAACGAGCACAGAGGTTCCCAAACTTTGCTTAGGACCTCCTGGGAACGTTTACAATCCCGATGTCTTGGTCACACTTTGTGCCAATTAAACCACAATGTCTGGAGATGGCATTTTAAAGCTCTCAAGGTGATTCCTTTGTGCAGTAAAGTCTGGGAATCAAAGGCCTAGACTCGGGCGCCAGACTGCCTAGATACTCATCCTGGCTCTACCACTTAACCTAACGTAGTCCGCCAGTTACTGGAACTGTCTTGCCTCATTTTACTGTTCTGCTACGGTGAAATGGGTATAATGATGATACTTAAGAGGGTTGTTTCGAGGTTTAAGGAATTCACATGTAAAACAAGAAGTCACTGTTGTTATAACTTAGCACTTAATTCACTTTTATTTTTTCATTACTTTAGAAAGGGTGCCACCTTTAAAAAGGATCTGTCATTTTGGAGAATGCTGTGAATGTTAGAGGTTCGCAGCGGTACTATGTTTTAAATTTCTAATGAGAAAGATGTTAACCAACATTTTACCTTTTGGAGACAAAAATGTTTATACTATTTGCCTATTTGGTGTTGATAGTAACAAACTGTCAGATGCCGTAGTGCTTACCACATGTAAAAACATTTTTGTTAATTTTAGTTTGGTGTTCTTTAGAATGTTAGTTATCTCTATGGAAGCATCTACAGATGCTCTATAGGAGTCATTCATTGGTGAGTGTGCTTGCATGCGAGCATTTTTCCTCCTGATAAATTTAGAAAAATAACTTCAGAGTGTAAATTACTGTATTGAAAAGTTTTGGTGTGATGCTGAAATGAGCGTGGCTATAGAACCCATCTGCACATACTTCTGTTACCACTGCATAAAGTAGTTCCTTCATGGCTTAATTGTCCTGTCATTGGGTAGTTGCTATAACTGTCTAGCTCACCTGGTTGTCTCAGAACCATTCGTGTTACTTATCTTTGCTTAAGAAGATCTTATATAGGAATGTGGACTTTGGTTTAGGCTTTTGGACTGCCCACCCCCAAAACATCCTGGGAGATCGGGGTGGACTCACTCAAAATGTCCTGTTTTTTTTGTAGTATTTGGCCGGGGCCGGGTTTGAACCTGCCACCTCTGGTACATGGGGCCGGCGCCCTACTCCTTTGAGCCACAGGCGCCACCCCAAAATGTCCTTTTTTATAGTAGCTTAAAAAAGATTTGAAAGACTGTGTGTTCAGTTTTGCCTAGTCTTCACTGAGGGTGTCTATGTATTGGGCTCGATGCTGGGGCTTCAAAATAGTAGACAAAATAATTAGTCTCTGTCCTCTGGATGCCCTAGACTGGTGGTAATATAAAGCGAGCAGAATGAACCGTGTGTTAGATACAAATGGTGTGGTATCTGAGCCCAAGGAAGAGAGTCATTAATTTGGATGCCTTTACAGAAGGTGTCAAAAGAGTAAGAGGCTTCTGAAAGTGGGCCTTGAAGAATGAGGAGAGATTATGATAGATTTGGGTAAGAACATTTCAGAGACAGAAACAGTCGTGGGAGATGAAGCTGGGAAGGAAGTTTTGTGCCTGATAATAGCAGATCTTCAATGTTTTGTTTAATTAATTAATGCATCAAATATTTATTGAACACTTACTGTATGGCAGGCATTATTTTAGGTGCTGAGGATGTAACAGAGAACAAGCCAGGTGGCAAATAAGATCCCTACTCGCATTCTAGTGGCAGGAGGTAGAATATCTAGAAGGTCAAAAATTCTATGTCTAAAAAACAAGTTAAGGGAGCAGTTGCCTTCCTGTATTTCTGGAAGGATGATGTGGGAGGCAGTGTGATGGGAAGATTTAGGGATGGGGAAACATGGAGGTTATTTCGGAGGCTGTAATTACAGGGCAGGTGAGAGATGATAAGGGAGTACTGATAGAAATTTAAAGGACAGACCCTGGTCAACTTTGTCAGTGGTAGGTTATAGAAGGTGAAAAAGGTGAAGAAAGTGAGAATGTTAGTTTGGGGATATTTTAGGCAAATGTCATATACCAACATAAAAGGATTTAAGGGTAGATTTGAAAGAAAAGGAGCCTTTGACAGTGAATTTGCTGTGCAGTAACAGCTTGACATCTGAGAAACAGTTGGAAATTTAAAATGCACTGAGGAGAGAGGTGAGAACTGGAAACAGTGTATTTGGGGTTAATTATATATATGTATATATATATAATTATATATATATTTTAGAGACAGAGTCTCACTTTATCGCCCCTTGGTAGAGTGCTGTGGCATCACAGCTCACAGCAACCTCCAGCTCTTGGACTTAGGTAATTCTCTTGCCTTAGCCTCCCAAGTAGCCAGGACTACAGGCACCTGCCACAATGCCCAGCTACTTTTTTGTTACAGTTTGGCTGGGGCCGGGTTTGAACCCACTACCCATATGGGGCCAGCGCCCTACTCACTGAGCACAGGAGTCGCCTTATTTGGTTTTAATTAGGATAAAGATAGTGTAGAGTGATTATTCTCCCTTTCCTGAGTCTGTGCAGTTTTTGCATGAATTTCTCAGGCCTTGAACCTTAGGGGTCATTTGCACTGTTAAGTGTGATGGATGCTTTTGCTTTCCCTGATTGTTTAAGGTGGGAGAAGGGGCTTGAGTAACACTAATGTGAAAATATGATAGATTATAGTTAAAAGGAATTAAGCTTTATGACAAAATATGCTAATTAGTACATTTTTGTGGTGTTTTACGGTGGTCATCCTCATGTCTTTTCTAACAGCTGGAGATTTAGGTACAAATAAATGAAATGCAATCTAGGTTCCCCACACTGTTGGGTCAGCCAGCACATCATTCATTATAATATTCAAGGCATCATTCTGATTATCTACTTCTTTTATACTTTTTATCTGAGCAGTTTTGCTAATCACCTTCATCTCTTAATAAGATGCTTCCACTTTAGTATTTTCTACAAGGCTTGAAGAAATAAATGTGCTAGTGTCAAATTAAGGTTAAATCTTTGGAGCCATCTAAAAATAAAAGTATTGAACTGGTGTGATGAATTTGAGGTTTAGTTCTTTGAACTTGAAAGTTGTCTTTAGTAGAAGTTGTCAGATGGCTCCCCGAAGTCTGTATATTAATGTGCTCACGTAGCAGTCCTTATGTCTTCCTGGAGGTATATGGTTTTAGGGGAAAGATTAACATGGGGCTGGGCAAATCTTTTATAAGAACTGGTGCATTGAGAACCTCTACTTATTTCACCCAGGCCAGGTAATGTAGTACGTGGTTTCTCAACTTTCTTGATAGTGATAATTTTTATTATACCTTTCATTTGAATTAGATTTATAGTTTGCAGAATTCCACCAACGTCATATTTGGAATTTTATTGAATTCTGGTGGCAAATCTTTCTGGTTGTGTATAATGCTACCATTTTACATTTGAGGAAACTGAAGTATTCCTACTAGGTTAGTATTTCCTTCCCAGCATGTCGTGATGTTGTGAGAACTAGTGAATAGACTTTATGTGTGGGTTGTTTCTAGCGTAGGGTCAGTGTCAGAAACTTGAATTATACGAAAATAAAAATGGTAGGTCACTTTCAGGTTTTGAGGATATATTTTATTTTATATTATATATTATGTTTATTTATTTAGACAAAGTCTCATTCTGTTGCTCTGGGTATAGTGCCATGGTATCATCGTAGCTCATAGCAACCCCGAACTTTTGGGCTCAAGAGATCCTCTTGCCTCAGCCTCTTGAGTAGCTGGGACTAGGCACCTGCCACAACACCCAGCTAGTTTTGCTGTTTTTAGTAGAGATGGGGTCTCACTCATGGTCTTGAAGCAAATACTCCTGAGCTCAAGCATCCACCCATCTTGGCCTCCCAGAGTGCTGGGATTACAGGTGTGACCCACCATGCCTGGCTGAGGATATATTTTAGAGAGGACCTTTTTGGAGTTTTGTTACTTTGACCATTTTTTACTATTTTTATTATTTTTTTTTTGTCTTAAGAATAATAGTCATTTTAACTTTTCATCTTTTTCTCTCTTAACCTTTCTTGACTGTTTCCAACTTCCCTCTGGCAGCTTTATGCTTTCTGTAGCAGTTTCTATTGTTAATTTTGGCATATTGGTGATTTATTTGAAGAAGAGGTGCTGAGAAAAGATGAATAGCTGAAAGACTGCTTTTGTTGCTAAAATTTTTTTTACAAAGTTTCAAATATACACAAAAATTGAATAAAGCAATGAACTATAATAGCTAATAAAATTAACACTAATTCTTTAATATTATCAATTGTGCAATCCATTATCAGATTTCCTTGGTTCTTAGAAATGTCTTTTTACAGTTGGTTCATTCAAATCCAGATCAAATAAGTTCCGCATATTACATTTGGTTAAAGACCAATTTTTAAAACAGATGGTTGTTAAAGTGTCACGTGGGGAAGCACTTATTGAATCTTTCAACAATTTTATTTTCAGCTCCTTCTTTCCCTTTTCTTCCAAACTAATTTTTTTCTTTTTTGATGGGGGAGAGAACCCCAGACTTGGCATATTATAATTGAGAAATTGGAAGTTTATTTTAGGATTAACTGTTTGAAACACCAATATAGAGATTTGCTAGATTATAATTGGAGTAGTCAAAAGAGGATTTTTAGGAATTCTTTTCACTCTTAAATGTGTAGAATTGTCCTGAGTCACTAAAAATAACCCTAGAATCATTTTGAGTATGATTTACTGCTGTGTATAACTATCATAGGATAATTTTGTCTGGGATGTCACAACTAAATGCCTTTCTCAAATTCCGGAGTGGAAATAGTAGAACATGGACATTTTTTCCCAGCTCTTGCTTTCTCTTGGTTTAAACCAGATTTACTAGTTGTTAAGATGAGTTTAGAAATTTATTTTGTTTTTCTGGGAAATTAGACTTTCACACAATTTCCTAGACTCATCTAGGGAGATGCATTTACTGGTTTTGTGTTAAAAATATGGCTGAATATTTTGAAACTTGTAGAGAAATTAATCTCATCAATATTTCTTTTTTGAAAAAGATCATAGAGTAGGGCGGTGCCTATGGTTCAAGGAGTAGGGTGCCAGCCCCATATACCAGAGGCAGCGGGTTCAAACCTGGCCCCAGCCAAAAAAAAAAAAAAATCATAGAGTAATATGAAACTCTTTGCATGAAATTGGCATTCTAATTTGTTTTAAAGATTATATTTGATCAGCAGTCCCCTTTTGTTGCTTTACAGGCATTATTGACAGAAATGATGGAATCCTGTGTTTGGGCTTGGGTGGATAGTTATGCAGATTGTGTGTTCTGTGATACAGGGTTGAGGCATTTGCATGTGAGTCAGCCTGTATGTGTGTTAGGACTCTTTCTGGCTGATAGTAGTAAAGTGTCTTGAAGGGAAGGAGCACCTATTTTCTATTTTTACAGATTTTGTGGGGGCCTATGTTTCAGTTGCTATTTAGAAATAAACATATGGTGGTATAGTTAAATTAAGAAGAATCTATACAGCAATTTTATACAAGATTGTCTCAGACTTTAGCACTTCCATTATCTGTTACGGAGTCTGCAGCCAAGAGAAAGTAAAACCAGGCCAGTGAAGCGAAAATAAATTGTACTGTTATGATATGAGGGTATTTTCTATTTAGGCAAGCCTATTAATTTAATTATGTACAGATGTGGTTCTAGCCTCCTTATCTGTTTTCCAGCTCAATAATTTAAAAACAACAAACAGAAGGGAGGAGGCTTCTCACTCCTCCTCTTAAATAGCTCACAAAAGCAGTAAGTGATAGCTAATAACCAGATGACCAGTGGTGGAGCCAAAAATGTAGAAAAAATAGACACAAAGGCCAAACACAAATGAGCCTATCATAGATTGATTGGTTCAGGTTTAAGTGTAGATGCACTTCTAGGTTAGAAGTATCTGAGGAGAGTACTATTTGGCTGCAGAATGCAGTTAGTAATATCTTTTCTTTTCTTTCTTTCTTTTTTTTTTGAGACAGGAGCTTCAAGCTGTCCCCCTAGGTAGAGTGCCGTGGCATCTCAGCTCACAGCAACCTCCAACTCCTGGGCTCAAGCAAGTCTTCTGCCTCTGCCTCCCAAGTAGCTGGGACCACAGGTGCCTGCCACAATGCCTGGCTATTTTTTGGTTGCAGCCGTCATTGTTGTTTGGCGGGCCCGGGCTGGATTTGAACCTGCCACCTTGGGTGTACGTGGCTGGCGCCTTAGCCACTTGAGCCACAGGCGCCGAGCCTATCTTTTCTTTTTGTTTGACATCAGGGTCTCCCTCTGTTCCCCAAGTGGGAATACAGTGACCTCATCATAGCTCACTGCAACCTGAAATGCTTGGGCTAAAATGATCCTCTTATCTCAGACTCCCAAATAGGTGGGACTACAAGTGTGCAGAATCACACCCAGCTAATTTTTCCATTTTTTGTAGAGTCTGAGTCACTATTGCTCAGGCCGGTTTTGAAATTCTGACCTCAGGTAGTCCTCACTGCCTTGGTCTCCCACAATGCTAGAATTACAGGCATGAGCCATTACACCTGTCCTATAGTGTTCTTAATAATGAGCTGGAGTTATCAGAAAGAGTTAAATGGGTATATCAAGACCAATTTAATGAAGAAGTTTATGATATATTTTAAAAAGCTTTTTATCAATGAAAATTTCAAATACTATGAGTACTTGAAGAGATTTGAATGCTTGGGATAGTATCTACTTAATAAAGTGTGATACTGATACATCTTTGTTATTTTGTTCACTTATGTGGACCACTATTTTTTATAAAGATGCCAGATAAATTAGCTTTTTCTGGTCTGCTTACATTTAGGAATCATTGTTTCTACAAAAGATACTTTGGGCAAGTAAAACTATAATGGTATCTAGCATGGTAAACACACAAATATTTGTTGTTTGTAGAGATGCTTAATATATATATTTTTTTTTGGCCAGGGCTAGATTTGAACCTGCCACCTCTGGCATATGGGGCTGGCACCCTATTCCTTTGAGCCATAGGCACGATCCTTTCTCTTTTTTGAGACAGAATTTTACTTTGTTGTTCTAGCGTAGAGTGCCACGGCATCAACCTAGGTCACAGCAACCTTAAATTCCTGGGCTCATGTCATTCCCTTGCCACAGCTTCCCTGAGTAGCTGAGAGACTACAGGCATGTACCACTACACTTGGCTAGCTTTTTCTGTTTTTAGTAGAGACAGGGTCTGACTCTTGCTCAGGCTGATCTTGAACTCCTGAGCTCAAGCAGTCGACCTTCCTCGGACTCCCAGAGTGATAGGATTACAGTAGTGAACCACTATGCCCATCCTTAATTTTTTTTTTTTGTTTTTTTATTAAAAAATTAGCTTATCTGGCTCGGCACCTGTGGCTCAAGTGGCTCAGATGCCAGCCACATACACCTAAGGTGGCGGGTTCGAATCCAGCCCGGACCTGCCAAACAAAAATGACGGCTGCAACCAAAAAATAGCTGGGCGTTGTGGCGGGTGCCTGTGGTCCCAGCTACTTGGGAGGCAGAGGCAGGAGACTCGCTTGAGCCCAGGAGTTTGAGGTTGCTGTGAGCTGTGAAGCCATGGACTCTACCCAGGGGGATAGCTTGAGGCGCTGTCTCAAAAAAAAAAAAAGAAAAAATTAGCTTATCTGACTTGAAATTTTAACATGTGAAAATTTGTGGTTGAAAAATATCTTTACATGTAAAAATATTATATTTTATACTTGTTGAATTATAGGTTGAAGACTTTAAGTGACAAGTCCAGAGAAACAAAAGTAAAAAGCAAACCCAGGTAAGCTTATGCTAAGATTTTGATTTATCATGACTTAAATATCATGCAAAGTTTGCTTGTATTCATAGTAGTATAATTACTTTCATGGGTTTTAGATCTGTTACGTACATCTAACTACAAAACAATTTATTGATTCTAAATTTTATATCAGGAAAATTTTCTGATAAAATTGTGAAATGGTTAAAAAAATTGGTGAAGTACAACTGTTTCTTACTCCATGACAATCAGTGGCTATTGTTTGATCACAATCATTTAAAATTTTTATATTAACAGCAAAAGTAAAAGTTGTGCATTATTGGAAAACAAATTAATAATAGTACATAGCCTTTTTAGCTATGTTACCTGTTTTATATGAAAATGAGAGTATTAAAAATTTCTTTTCATAAAGTATGTGACCAAAATTTACTTTTAACCTAGAAATAATGAATTTTGATCATATATATTTATTCTTATCACCCAGCATTATATTAAAGTGTTTATTTTATATGCTAAAAATAATCTCCATGGAGCAAAATGATAGTTGATAGTAAATTAAGGTACATTACATTAACTCAGAAGTAAAACAGTGCATTTCTCTAAAAGTTTAGATTTAAGTTGTGATTAGTGATTTTAAAATATCTTACAACATAATTGGCAGTGTTGAAGTTTTTGTATGTAACTTTTTAAAGTTGGCTACATCACACAGTTTTTAAAAAGATAAGTTTTTCTTTTGGCAGGACTGTTTCATCTTTGCCAAAGTATTCTGCTGGACTAGAATTACTTAGTAGGTAAGTATTTTCATTTAGAGAGGAACGTTATACTTATTTTTATTGACTATTTTTATTGATGATTTTATTGACAAATATTTTATAATTTTATAGATAAAATCTTAAAATACCTAATACCTTAATATAGTGATTGGAAATTATTTACTTATTCTTTCCCTAATGGCTTTCACTTTTCACTCATTAGCACAAAGGCCGTTCATATTTTGAGCATATTGATTACTGTTGTATTTACTAGTCAATACTTTATTATGTGTTTTTATTATATGCATGGTTTCTTTGTTGTAAGAAAATTGATTCTAAATTTGAGAAGTCGATAATTTTTTACTCTCTTAATTTTATATCATGTCTCTTCCACTCCATTCTTATTGACATACAGGTTAATACTAAAGTATATGGCATGACATGACACCAAAAGCACAAGCAATGAAATATAAAATGAAGAGCCAAGTGTGATGGCTCATGCCTGTAATTCCAGCCACTCAAGAAACTGAGGGGAGAGGATGGCTTAAGGCCAGAAGTTTGAGACAAATTTGGACAACGTATTGAGAATCTGACTAAAAAATTTTTTTATATAGCTGGGGTCTAGTGGCGTAAGCCTATAGTCCTAGTATTCAGAGACTGATACTGGAGAATCACTTGAGCCCAAGAGTTTGAGACTTCAGTGAGCTATAATTGCACCAGTGTACTCCAGCCTGAGTGATGGAGTGAGACTTTGTCTCTAAAAAAAAAGAAGAAAAAGAAAAAAGATAAATTGGATTCAGTCAAAATTTAAGACTTTTATGTTTCAAAGAACATCAACCTAGCACTTTCAGCAGCTGAAGTGGGAGGAGCTTGAGGCCAAGGATTGGAGAGTAGCCTGAGAAACATGATTAAAAATAGAAATATGGGTGGCTGGTTAGCTCAGTTGGTTAGAGCGTGGTGCTAATAAAAATAGAAATATTAGTCTCTATGAAAAATAGAAAAATTAGCCAGTTGTGGTGGCACATGCCTGTAGTGTCCCAGCTATGTGAGAGTCTGAGACAGGAGGATCCCTTGAGCCCAGGAATTTAAGGTTGCAGTGTGCTATGTTGGTGCCATTGCATTCTATCCTGTGCAACAGAGCAAGACCCTGTTTTGGAAAAAGAAAAAAAAAAAAGAATACTATCAAGAAAGTAAAATGACAACCTACATAATGTGACAAAATATTTGCAAATTATATATATCCAATGAGTAACTTGTATCTAGAATATATAAAGAATTTTTATAACTCAGTAATAAAAAGACAACCCAGTGAAGAAATAAGCAGAGGATTTGAATTAGATGTTTTTCAAAAGAAGGCACACAGGGCAGTGCCTATGGCTCAGTGGATAGGGCACAGGCCCCATGTACCTAGGGTGGCAAGTTCAAACCCGGCCCAGCCAAACTACAACAACAACAACAAAAAATAGCCGGACGTTGTGGCAGGTGCCTATAGTCCCAGCTACTCGGGAGGCTGAGGCAAGAGAATTGCCTAAGCCCAGGAGTTGGAGGTTGCTGTGAGCTGTGTTATGCCATGATACTCTACCAAGGGCAATAAAATGAAACTCTGACTCTACCAAAACAAACAAACAAAAAAAAAGAAGATATACAAATGGTCAATAAGTACATGAAAATATGGTCAACTTTGATAATCACTTATGGAAATGTAAATCAAAACCACAATGAGATACTTCATACTCATCTAGCATGGCTATGATCAAAATGACAGATGGCAAGTGTTGGTGAGGATGTGGAGAAATCAGAACCCTTACATATTACTTGTGGGCATGTAAATTGGTACAGCTACTTTGGAAAACGTTTTGATAATTTCTCAAGAAAATTAGACATAGAATTACAAGTTGAGTATCTCTCATCCAAATATCCAAAATTTGAAATGCTCTAAGTCCAAAACTTTTTTTTAATTGAATCTGAGTCTCAGTGTAGGCTAGGTTAGAGTGCCACTGTCCTAGCCTAGCTCACAGCAACCTCAAACTACTGAACTCAAGCAGTCCTCCTGCCTTAGCCTCCCTCATAGCTGGGACTACAGGCATCTGTCATAACACCCTGCTAATTTTTCTGTTTTTGGTAGAGACGGGTCTCATTTTGCTCAAGCTGGTCTAGAACTCTTGAGCTCAAGAGATACTCCCACCTTAGCCTCCTAGAGTGCTAGAATTACAGGCAGGAGCCATCATGCCCAGCCTTAAATTCAAAACTTTTTGAGTGCTGACATGATGCTCAGAAGAAATGCTCATTAGAGCATTTCTGATTTTAGATTTTTGGATTAGGAATATTCAACTGGTATAATGTAAATATTCTCAAATAGGAAAAAATCTGAAATCCAAAACATCTATAGTCTCAAACATCTTGGATAAGGGATATTCAACCTGTACCATATTACCTGGCAGTTTCACTTTCCAAGAGAATTGAAAACATAGATCTACATAAAAACTGCATGAATGTGCATGTCAATATTATTCACAATAGCCAAGATGTAGAAATAGCATAAATGTCCATGAGCTGAGGAATGGACAAAATGTGGCTTATACATACGGAATATCATCCGTCCACAAAAGGGGATGCAATATTGATACTCAATACAGAACGGATGAAAGTTAAAAACATTATGCTGAGTGAAAGGAGCCAGTAAAAAAGACCACATATTACATGTTTTCATTTATATGAAAGGTACAGAATAGGTAAATCTGCAGACACACAAAATAGATTAATGGTTGCCATTGTTTGGAGGGAAGAGAGAGTTGGTGGTGACCACTAATGGGCATCGAGTTTCTTTTGTAGATGAGGATAATTGTTTTGGTTATTTATTTTTTCTGGTTCAACAAGTTTGTATTTTTAACAAGTTAATTAAACATACTCTGTTCTTTCTAATAACTCAAATTCTGTATTTTTTTTAGGGGTACAGTGTGCTATTTTTATATACAATTTGAAATATTCTCATCAAATTGGTTAACATAGCCTTCATGTCATTTTCTTAGTTATTGTGTTAAGACATTTATGTTCTTCATTTAGAAAGATTCACATGTACCCTTAAAAGATAAACCATAGACGTGATCCTACCAATCACCCTCCCTCCACCCAGCCTCCCCCCTCCCCCCTCCCTTTCCCCCTCTCCCCTTTCCCCCTATTCTTGGGCTATAATTGGGTTATAGCTTTCCTATGAAAGCTATAAGTTAGTTTCATAGTAGGGCTGCGTACATTGGATACTTTTTCTTCCATTCTTGAGATACTTGGCTAAGAAGAATATGGAAAGACAATTTTAAATGTCATATCTAAATCATATATTTTTTATTTTTTAAAAAACGGTGATAGAATGCACATAAAATATATCATCTTAATGATTTTTAAACGTACAGATTAGTAGTAGTATTCCTCCCCACCCCGAACTCTGTCATTGTACTTTTAGCAGTTCTGTTCTCAATCTGTGGGTCGTAACCCACAGGAACTGTATTAAAGGGCCACAGCGTTAGGAAGGTTGAGAACCACTGAGGTACTTCATTGTTGAAAGGTTCTGGACCAAAGGATAAAATCATTCCAAGAAGCAAGAGGAAAGGAAAATGGAGATCCAATTCATGCAGTTAAAGTGGCTTTTATTCCACCTGGAGTGCAGGTGGTGTGAGATTCCTCACCAGGGAGAAATCCACATGTGGGCTATGGTGGCCAGGGATTTAAAGGGTTAGCCAGGATTGGTGGCATTCCTATTTCCTGGGAGGGACATGAGTGTGACCATTCCTGGGTGGGCTATGAACCTGACCCTGCCTGGGCGGGGCAAGTTTATTTGGGTAGGTACTTGATTCTGTCATACCAGCCTCTTTAGTTTATTATAAGGATGTAGGGTGGTGGGCGGGGCATCTCTTTGACTGCTTCTTGTTTGGGGAGGGGCTGCATGGGCTGCCTGTAAAAAGAATGAGGGAGAGTTTTTTTTTTCTTTCAGTTTGAGGTGGTTAGTATCTAGTAGGGTGAGGATATGAGCAGTTTTCTGGTGACTGACTGCTCAGAAAATGGAGAGAGGAAGTGAAGAATTGTTGATCTGTAACTGAGAATATGAAGGATTATACTTAGTGACTTTAACCTTAGTTGAGGTCTATAGGTAGGGGAGAAAGGGCAGAATTGATAGGAGGGGTAGCCAGAAGGAAAAAAAGAAGAAAATAGGTTTCTTCAGGGAGAAAACCTTGGACGGTGCTTCTAAAAAACCATAGATTTTAGAGGCTTCGAGGAGGTCATTCCAACCTTGAACGTGTAAGAGTAGCCAGGCATTCTGAGAAAAGGAAAAAATTGGGGAGGAATGTTATAATTTAATAGGGCGTGGATTCCTGAGAGATCCTAGTGAGTTTAAGGTGGTGGGGGTCAGTACTTATGACTTCCAGTGATAGTTCTTCAGCATGGAAAGTTTTTCTGTAGGACACAGTTTTATTTGGGATCGGTGAATCCAAACTGGGGGGTCCACAAGGTGAACAGCTGTGGGGGTGCTGTAAAGAACCATGTGAGGGCCTGTCCAACGAGGAGATAAAGTCCTGAGGGCCAAAGGAGTTGAGGAGAGCATGTTGCCTTGCTAATTGGTCTGTGACTTTCTCTGCTGAGGATTGGGATAAAAGCTGATTGTTTTTCTAAGTTCATCTCTAGTTTCCTGGAGATGGGAAAATAGTCTTCTTTGATAGAGTCTGGGGGAGGGCCAGGGTCTAGAAAAATAGTTCTGCCGTACATTATTTCAAAAGGGCTATAAAGAGGGGTTTGCGAGGGGTGGAACAAATGTGGAGTAAGGTGAGGGGAACGCACTTTATCCAGTCGTGTTTGTGTTGGAGTACTAATTGTATGAGATGTGGTTTAAGGATGCTATTCATGCATTCTACTTTACCTGATGATTGGGGTCTGTAAGGTACATGTAGACACCACTGAATTCCTAGGGCTTGTGAGATTTGGGAGGTGATGTGGCTAAGGAAAGCTGGGCTCACAATAACTAAGAAAATGACATAAAGGCTATGTTAACCAGTTTGATGAAAGTATTTCAAATTGTATATGAAAACACCACACTGTACCCCATGATTGCATTAATATACACAGCTATCATTTAATTAAAAAAAAAAACAAAGAAGAAAGCTGGTCTCTTGTCACTCTGAATAAAGCTGGGGAGACTGAATCTAGGAATAATGTGGTGAGCTTTACAGTGAAAATGGCAATTTCCTTTGGAAGTGTACTCCATTTAGGAGGTCTTTAATGAGTGTGGCATTGATGATAGAGGAGCCACTTTCTTGCCATATGGCTGTGTGGTGGAGTTGTAAGGCTTTAGTGAGGGCTAACAGAGGTGATAATGTGGGAAGAAGACACAATAGCAGAACCTGCCTTGGCCATGGAGTGAGCAGAAGGCTCAAAAGAACTGCCAGGTGTCTTCAGGATTAGGTAAGGGAAAAAGAAAAATATTTGGAAAAGGGTATAGTGGTATAATAGGGTCTACAGGAAGATCAGATTGAGAGAATGGAGGGGTTGTTGGGGAGGGGATGAAGAGGAACAGGATGGGTAGTGAGAGGTGGGGACCAGCTGGAATCATCGAGATTGCTTGCAATTTTGAGAGAATATCTCTACTTAGTAGGGGAACATTACATGAGGGAATACCAAGGAATGAATGTGAGAAAGAGTGTTCAGAAAGTGTGTACCATAAAAGTGGAGTAGCATGGGGGTGGAATTACATTACCATTGATACCCATCATTGAGATCTCTATTTTTTTTTAAACACACATCTTTATTTTTATTATTTTTTTCTATAGTTTTTGGCCGGGGCCAGGTTTGAACCTGCCACCTCTGGTATATGGGGCTGGTGCCCTACTCCTTGAGCCACAGGCGCCTCCCAAGATCTCTATTTTAAAGGATCTTTATAAGATGGCAGCGAAGAAAAGGTTGCTTCCATGTTTATTGAAAAATAAATTGGCTTACCTTCTACTAGCAAAACTCTTCAGAGTTTAGACTTTGTGGTTATCCAGGCCGTACTCTGATCCTCCGGGAACTGTGAATCTTCAACAGCTAGGCCCAGAAGGTCTGGACATTCATATTTTGGGTGCATCCCTGAACCAGGTCCCTAGGAAGACCTGGGCAGAATTCTGCCCCTTTCTGGGAGTGTCTGTGAACCAAATTCTCGGAAGAACTTGGGCAGTTAAACTTCCAGTGAGGCCTTCTGCAGGCTGGACAGGGTTTGTGGGGAGGGTTTGGCTTTGGGCATAGTTTTGCCCAGTGACCTGGCCTGCTGCATTTAAAACACAGTCCTGGGAGAAATTTCGTTATTTATTTATTTATTTATTGAGACGGAGCCTCAAGCTGTCACTCTGGGTAGAGTCCTGTGGCATCACAGCTCACAGCAACCTCCAAAGTTCAGTTTATCTATTTTTTCTTTTGTTGCCTGTGGCTTTGGTGTCAATATCTAAGATATTATTGCCAAGTCTAATTTCATGATGATTTTCTGCTGTGTTTTAAGAGTTTTATAGCTTTAGCTCTTATGTTTGGATCATTGATTCATTTTGAATAAATTTTTATATATAGTGTTAGGTAAGGGGCCATCTTTATTCTTTTGCATGTGAATATTGAGTTTTCCCAGCACCATTTTTTGAGAAGACTGTCTTTTCCCTGTTGAATGGTCTTGATAACCTTGTCAAATTTTTTTTGATCTTATATGCAAGGACTTATTTCTGGGCTCTTTATTTTATTCCATTGGTCTATATGTTTGGCCTTTATGCCAGTACCATGCTGTTTTGATTATTGTAGTTTTCTAGTCAGTTTTAAAATCAGGAGGTATGGGTCCTTCAACGTTGTTCTTTTTGAGATGATTTGGCTATTCAAATCAATATTTATATTTGAATCAAATGCATATTGAGATCCCATATGCATTTTAGGATGGAGTTTTTCCTATTTCTGCAAGAGATGTCATTGAATTTTTTAAGTATTGCATTGAATATAGATTGCTTTACTGACATCTTCACATTATTAAGTCTTCTAATTCATGAACAGGGAATGTTTTTATATGTGTTGTCTTTAATTTCTTTCAACAGTGTTCTGTAGTTTTCATCATATGTGTCTTCTATCTTCTTGGTTAATTCCTAAATATTTTTATGCTGTTATAAATGGAATAATTTTCTGAAATTATTTTTGGATTATTCATTGTTAGTATAAAGAAAAAACTGACTCATGTTGATTTTTTTTTTTTTTGAGACAGAGTTTCAAGCTGTTCCCCTGGGTAGAGTGTAGTGGCATCACAGCTTACAGCAACCTTCAACTCCTGGGCTCAAGCTAGTCTCCTGCCTCTGCCTCCCAAGTAGCTGGGACCACAGGCACCCGCCATAACGCCTGGTTATTTATTTATTTATTTTTTTGGTTGCAGCTATCATCATTGTTTGGCAGGCCCAGGCTGGATTAGAACCCACCACCTTAGGTGTATGTGGCTGGCGCCTTAGCCACTTGAACTGCAGGCTCTGAGCCTCGTGTTGATTTTTATATCCTACTTTTCTGAGTTCATTTATTAGTTCTGATAGGTTTTTTTTGGAAACAACAAAACAAAAACTAGTACTGATCATTTTTCTGACAATACACAATTACTCAGAATTAACTAGTACTGGGAAGGGGAAAGGGGGGCATACCTATCGGCCTCATCTGACACAAGTACATGTGAGTAGGTGCAGGGCATTTATCATTATTGCAAAACGAATTTTAATTTTTAATCTTTTTTTTTTTTTTTTTTGAGACAGAGCCTCAAGCTGTCCCCCTGGGTAGAGTGCCGTGGCATTACAGCTCACAGCAACCTCCAACTCCTGGGCTCAAGCGAGTCTCCTGCCTCCACCTCCCAAG
>CAUYTI010016007.1:0-21367 GCA_963575145.1 Galago senegalensis | reverse complement strand
GCCATTAAGAAGGATGGAGAATTTACATCCTTCATGTTCACATGGATGTAGCTGGAGAATGTTCTTTTGAGCAAAGTATCACGAGAATGGAGAAAAAAGTATCCAATGTACACACCCCTATTATGAGACTAATCTAAACATTTTATATGAAAGCTATAACCAAATAGACTAAGAACATGCAGGGGGGGGAGTGAGAAGGGAGGGGGGAATTGGAGGAGGGAAGAGGTTTGGAGGTATCACTTCTGAGGTTTGTCTTATAGGGGTACAGGTGAATCTTTCTAAGAGTAGAATGTGAATGTTTTAAAGGAATAACTGAGAAAATGACATGAAGGCTGTGTTGACTAGTTTGATGGAAGTATTTCAGAATGCATGTGAAAACCCTATACTGTACCCCAGAAGTGCATTAATGTACATTGTTAACATTCAATAAAAAAAAAAAAATTTGTTTCTGGCCCAGCTATATTGCCCCTGTGTGTCAGACACCATCTAAGCTGCAGTTGTGTAGGGGAGGGGGCACAGTTAGAGCTCATGCTCAGCTGTCAATTCCAGCCTCTTCCTGCCTGCCTTTGTCATACCTATGTTCCCCTGAGGGCCAGGTTCATCTTAGGCTCAGTATAAAAGTCCTCTAGCTGCATCATTTGCAGAGCCTGGAAGTCTTCCAGCTCTGTATGCGCATATTCTATTCTCTGTGCTACCTCCAGGCCTCTACCATTTACTCACAGGTCCTGTGCTTGGGTCTCAGACGGTTCTGCCAGTGGCTGTCACTGGAGAAGATGCCCATATTCCTATATTTGCCACGATTTACACAGTGTGTATGCCAGGAATAGCATCAGGGTTGAGAGCCGTATTAGTCCTCCTGCTGCAGGTGCTACCTCCACCTCAGGGCACCATCTCTCCTGTACTATTTCCTCTCAGCTGACTGCCCTCTCTTTTCTCCCATGCTGCCAAATCAGCACAGACCAGCAATAGTTCTCACTCTGTCCACATCTCTCAAGAAAATGACCAAGAATCTATACTCCATTGGGAGTGGAGGGAAATTCTTGTAGTTCAGAATTGCGGGGAGAGTACATATACAGTTTTATACAGTTTTATGCCTGGCAGGAAAGTACCATGGTACTCTAATGGGGTAGCAATTCTAGTTTTTAAAGGTTCTCCAGGGTGGAATAAAATGGGAGGATGTTTTAACTCTGCTCACTTATTTACATGGGAGGACTTCTTATGGGGAAGAGGACTCCAATTTGCTTAGCAATGGATTTTGTTCATTTGGTTTGTAACCTTGGGGTCACAGCTAACCTCAACAGGGGTGATGTGCATTCTTCAAACTTCTCTCTTAGCTCAACTGCAAAGCATCCAGTAACTTGCTAACCTTCTATCTTTTAACTCATCTTTTTGACAGGACTCTTTGTAAATCTGGCTCCAGTCTGACTTCTTGGCTCAACCCCATGTTTTCCTTCTTTGAAGGGGTAATGCTTCCCATGCTCAGGCCTCGTAGTTTAGCCTCATGTGTTCCCTGAGAAATGTGGCCCTAAAATGGAATTTTCTTAGTCTGAGAACATGTCCAAGCCTGTGGAAAAGCAGAAATATTCTCAGAAAAGGATATGTCAGAGGGCCTATCAGGTTCATAGCTGGGGACTTAACACCTTTCGAGGCACTGGACAGTTGTATTTTGTTCCTTTCTTCTCATTAACCAATAATTGTTAGTCTTAGTTTAAGGAAGTGAGCTAATGGAACAGACAATCTGGTACCATTGTGATTCATTCCCAAATAAAATGTCCTCAATTTGTATCAGTAAATGTACTAAACTGAAAACTTTATGGCAGTTTCCATCATATTACTTTGCTTTCTTAACTGTTTGATATTTTAAACTTTTATGGGATGTTTTAGAGTATATAAGAGAATCAATAAAAATGAGTAGTTCCTAAGTTTCAGAGAAAGCTATAGACTTCCTTTTCAGATTATTCATCTAATCCATAGTGCTATACTGTGTATCACTGACCAGTTAGCTCTGAGAACAGTAACATCTGGTGCTGTGAGCAGTATTGAGTGTTGGACCCAGACCTCGTTGAACTGTCTTCAGAACTTCTGTTCACTGGCCTTAGGGTTAGAAACACTGGTAACAGGCAGGATCAATGTGGTTACCACTGAGCTGTAAGTACACAGGAGTCTGGAAAGGGGAAAAGGACAAAATGGACATTGAATCATTCAATCATGGGTAACTCTTCCTCAGTACTGAAGGATGAATATATTCAGTTATTAAGACCTTTATTAGATACTATGGGTATCACAGTTAAAACCCACAATTTCCACCACTGATTTGCTACCATCAGAAATTGTTATTGGTTATTACCTGACTCTCAAAATCAATTGAAGTTAGTGGTCTGGGAAGATATAGGAATGTTTTCTTCAATAGGGAAATTTTATAGATAAAGGTATTTGGGATGTTTATAATTTGGTTAAATTAGCTTTACAATATTATATAAATAAAAAAGGTAAGCAAGCACACCCCATGTTGTCTGAGAAAAAATGGTGCTGTTGCTGATCTGTCTAAAGTATACTTCTCTGAAAAGCAACACAATAGACAAAAGGGAGATGATAGACAAAGCTCTTCTGTCGAGGAAAATGAGGAAACTGGGGCTGAAGATCTGCCTCTTTCCTCCTCTGTTCAATCTCTTCAGAGAAAAATGATGAATCTTAAAAGTTTCATCAGAGAATATCATGATATAATTACTGGTGCAGAGTGCCAGGTCTATTCTCCTCCTATAACTATCCTGCCACCATCTTTCCTACCACCTCCATCTTCATTCCATCACTGAATCCTTTAGTGGCTCAGGTAAAAGGGCTGAAATCTTTAAGAGTTTGTCTTCAGTCAACGGAATTTTCTACTAAACAAGCTTCTCCATTAATTTGCAGGCATCTGCCTGCCGTGCTGTATGAATATAGAGCTTATGAAACAACTCTATCACATGGAGTAGTTTTTCCCAATCCCAAAGATCTTAGATCAATAAATGAACTTGACATTTTTATGATGGAGCAGGTTTGGCCCCATCAGGCTTCAATTTAAACCTTATTAGCCCAACAACTGAGCAGCTGCTAGATGTGCTGGTAAAGATACATAACCTGGCCATATCAGCTCAGGCAGAAAATCCCAATATGCAGAGGTGAATCTTAAATTCTTAAAAACTGTAAAAGATGCTGTTATCTCATATGGCTCTAATGAACCTTATACCCAGAGGATGCTACAATTCTATTATGGAGATCATAATTTGACTCCTAGAAATTAGGAAAGGCACATAAAAACTATCTTATCACGTACACAATATTTGCTTTTTGGTTCATGGTTGAAAAAGGAGGCAATTGCTGGACATAATAATAATCATGACATTTCTTATGAGCAATATACAGACACAGGGGAGTATAGATTCCATGATTGAACTTCCTGATGATGTTTTAGTTATTATGAGAGATATGTGTCTCTTGAAGTTGAACTTTCTGATGATGTTCCAGTTATTATAATGAGAGAGGATAGCCTAGAGGGGTGAGGTCTGGGAGAATAGGTCTTCTCTGGGAAACAAAAAGGATGCACCTTCAGGGCCCTCTCTATGGTGACTCAGCTCTTGGGAATTTATAGGCTTAACTCCTCGGATCTTAGAAATTTCCAAGTTCTGTGAAATCCTGTAGTTCCATAGGGGCTGGAGTAGCATTTCCTGCTTGATTCAAACTGGCCAATGGGAAGGGTGCCTGTTCAGTGGAACTTTTTGACTGTGAATAAAAAGGGAAAGACCAAGCCAGTCAGGGAGTGCGGCCATTTGGAAATCGTCTATGCCGTAAGCTCCAGGCCGATGAATGAAGCCCTTCCTCTTATAACTATGGTGTTTGGGTGCTCTTTCTCTCCACTGGGCCTCATCTTTAGGCAACAATTTTGGTTCCCTGAACAGGAAGTGAGATCACCCTTGGAGAGAACATGCACCTGGTAGTTGCTGACAATCCTCTGGACACCCACGTGGGGGCCCCTCATCAGCCTGGGAAACATGAACCACTGAACACGCCAGGGTGGCAGTTTGGCCTCCCTGTGTGGACACCTTGACTGGGCTGAGAAGGGACCCCAGAGGCAGGTCTTCGAGGAGTCAAACACCAGGAGGAACTGGCATGCAGGAATAGGTCTAAAGGACAGGGAGACGTCTAAAGTAAGGTAGGATCTATTTGGGGTCCACTACAATTTTAGTGGAAGAGGAGCTTGATCACCTCCTGGGGCATTAGACTGCCAGCAGGTAAACAGGGAGATGTCTGAAGCAAAGTAGGATCCATTTGGGGACCACTACAATTTGAGTGGAAGAGGAGCCTGATCACTTCCTGGGCATTAGATTGCCCACAGATCTGTTGACAGTTGTGTGAGACCAGATCAGCTGGATCGCCAGCCGATATGTGAAAGGTGTGTGAGAGTGTGTGGATGTGGTGTGACTGAGAGAACTCTGAGTGTGAGTTGGATCTCCCCTCACAAGACCTTGGGGAGTGTTGGTTTGCCTCCTGTGGCTAAGTAGCAGCTCTAGTTGGAAATAGAGGCTGCCCAGGTTAAGAAATGCATTGGAATTGTGTGCATGTGAGTGCTTGGAGAATGACTGAGATGGGTAACAATAGGTGGAGTTTGCCCCCCCCCCCCATTCACAGGGTGAAACAAATGTGTGAGTGTGCCCTTCTTCCTTGCTCCAACTTTGCCCCCTGGCTATTCTGAGGGAAACTGGAAGTTCCAGGTTTTCTACTGTCTTTGGTGACTTTCATGTGACCATGTCCTCTTGGGAGAAAATGGAAAGACATTAAAAAGGGTTTTGTAGTTTTGTTACTGGAATTTCTTCAGTAAGTTTTTGGTCTCAGGAATTTTAGAATTGAGACTGTAGGCCACAGATCAGTGATGAAATGGCATTTTGTTAAACTGAGGGACATGCAGATGGAGTGGAGAGTGCCAGAACTATAGGCAGAGGAGCCATGCCTTGGAAAATGTTGTGGTCCAGGCAGTCTGCTGAGCTCTGGATAGCCCTTGAAAATCTGGAGGAGAGAGTGTAAATCCCATGGAGAACAGTGCTGTATCCATATCAGCAACAGGTTTCCTGGGTGGATAGCCTCCAAAAGGGGGAAGGACAGCTAGGTAAGAGACTTCTTGCATAAGTCCCTTGTCTAGGGGTAAATAGTTGGTCCTGAGAGATATTTCAGCCAGGACTTGGTAGATGAAAAATAAATAAATAAATAAAAACCTTTACAAACTGAATAGATGTCCTAGCAAATGGATGAATGCAGCCCCTCACTTTGGGCAAGGTTATTAGGTCTTTACAGCAGTTTTTGTCTGGGGAGAGGATTAGGGTGTGTGCTCCTTAGTCTGGGTGGAGCTAGCCAAAAGATTTCAGGCTGCTTTATTCATGAACTTGCTGGGGCTCAGAGTGTTTGTACCAAGAGATGGGAGTCTGATAGCTGAGCCTGAAAACTGGGGATTCCCCATCCAGCTCTGAATGGGAAAATTCTATATCAATGTTACAGCTCATAAGATGTCTCTCATTTGTTAAATGTAATCATTTGGTTATTTAAATTGTTAGAGAAACTGCGTCTTTGTCAAAGGATAAGATTCTTGCCTTTTAAACCTTCTAATTATCAGTTTGGCCTAGTGAATGGGTGACTTCATAGTGAACTGAGATTCTGTTTTATGGAGAATTTTAAGAGTAAGAAAAATTAGAAAGAACAATGGCATGATGGAAAGGAAAAAAATGTGTGATAAATTTTGTCCTGAAACAGAATGGTTGTATAAGAAAGGGAAAGGCAGGACAAAAGTTAAAGAAGGTTTAGAATATTTATAGATTGTCTGTGCAGTTTAAATGAAAAAAAAATTTGTGAAAGAATTTACATGTGATTCAGTTGACTATGTATTTCCTTTAAAATATTTTAGCATGTAATCTTCTTTAAACAAATGTTGTAGGCCTTTTGATATTTGACAAAATTTCCAAAATCAAAAGTCTAAATTTGGGCTTGGTGCCCATAGTGCAATGGTTGCAGTGACGGCCAAATGCACCAAGGTTGGCAGGTTTGAACTCCGTCCAGAAAAAAAAAACCACAACTCCAAATTTGGTCTTTTTGAAATATTAAGACCACTGAAAGGCATAGAAAAACAAATTGAAAAACAGTAGAAAAACTCATTTGATTTATTAAAAATATATAGGAAACATTATCAAATATAAAATGGTGATTAATTTTGTATGAGTTATGATTATATATACATATGTGTTCCAACATTGTAAAATATTGGTCTGTTCTAACATATATTGTCAGTAATAATTTTAATTCATCTAAGAAAGAAAAAGAAATATTAAGAGGCTGACGAATTCTCTCAAATTCAAATTCCTGATATCTTTGGAAATTGAGTACCTTTGGGCTAAAAGCAGATTTTTAGAACTGTTATTGGAAAGTTAACATGTCTATGAGTGTTGCTAACCTAACTTCAAACAGAACAAAAATCAGTTATGTGGAACTAGGCTAGTTTGTTATGGCTTTTGTTTGAAATATTGTCGGTTCTTTCTGTATTCTGTTTTCCAGAAGTCAAGAAAATAATTCTCTGTCTTTTGAGCTATTTGTAGCTTTTCAAGCAATGTGTATACTTATGAGCAGAGTTTAAAACATGTATTTTTCTCTCTCCTTGATTTCTCTGGAATTTGAAAGTCATTAGTAATTATTATTAGTTTCTGACAATACAGTTATTTGCATAAGTTCAATAAGAATCTGTTTTGTTCTATAGGGCATGATGGAGGCACTGGTATTTTACCAAGACTTTGGCTAGAATAGCATTTCCAGGGGTGTCCAGACTGCATTAAGGAATTAAAGTTGACTTTATAAGGCCAATAAAGAAAACCCTTTGGAAAACTAGCCAGATACTCATCAGTAACCATTCCTGATCTGTGATAAGTAACGAAGGTCGCTTGCTGATGGATCCAGAAATTGAAAGGTACTTGGGGACCTCGAGGGAAGAGGAACTTTCCCAATGCATACAGGTATCTTATGGCACCGATGAAACCTGGGCTCATGAAAGGGTCTTGAGAAAGTCTGGCCTGAAAATTCCTTATAAAACATTCCAGCAAAGCCAAGGAGTCTAAATGACTAATAATTATTCTTACTGCACTTTATGCAAATAATCAGTATACTGAAGGTACAGTTTATTTTGGCAATGGAGTTAATTCTACTGTAATTTGTCTTTAGTTAAGAGAGAAATTAGAGAGAGAGAAAAATAATTAAAAGAAAAAAAAAGAAAAAAAAAGGCTGTGGCCCACCTGTAGTAGATCCCAGACTTATCTATACTGCCACCTCATAAAATGAGTCATTGAACTGTTAAATAGGCCTAAGAGACTGGCCAAACAGTGTGGTGTGAAGTGAGTCTCAGAAGGGAGACCTTGGGTGGAAATGGGGAACAAGCAAGGGAAGTCTGCCCCTCTGACTACCATGTTAAAGCACTTTAAGAAAGGGGTTGTAGGTGACTATGACAGCAGGAAAGCCAAGAAGTCTTTGTGAGCAGGAATGGCCCACCTTTGGGATTGGATGGCCATCGGAGGGAAGTTTAGAAAAATCCCTAGTGTCTGAGGTATGGCACAGAGTTACTGGAAAAAGGATTTAGTATGAGTAGTTTTTGTACATAGATACCTGGCTACAGCTAGTAGTGAGCCAACCACCTTGGTTAAGAGGACAGGTCAAAACAGTGCTAGTAACACAGGGATAGAAAGGGAAAGTGCTTTCAACCCGACCTAGAGAAGTGGTGCTGAAGATATTGGAAGATCTGGTACCGAGAAAGGGGCAGAGAAAACTACCAATTTGGCTGGAGGAAATGATGTTCTCCAAGGAAAGACTGAGGGTTCCAGGCCACTTCTATAAGAGGTTAAGTGAATCATTTCAGATGTACATTCCCTTTGACTCTGAGAGCCCTGAAAATCAGAGGATGGTTAATATGGCCCTAGTTAGCCAAAGTGCTCAGAATATATGGCAAAAACTGCAGAAGCATGAGATATTTGCAGGTATAAACACCTTGCAATTCCTTGAAATAGCACAAAAGGTCTTCGTGAATCGGGAAGCAGTAAGCCATAGGGAAGAAAACAGCCACATGAAGCAAAAGGCCAATCTCAACCATGGCTCTGAAAGGCATGAGGGGAGGACCCCCTCCCTTTCAAAGAGAACATGGTCAAGGAGTGCGAGGAAGTAGGGGACCTAAGGTAAAAGGCCCCTCCTTGTGAAAGGATCAGCATACAACTTGCCAAGAGACAGGGCATTGGAAGAATAAGTGTCCCCAAAGGCAAGGAACTGTGAAAAATCCTGGGAAAGAGGTCACAGAATCGGAAGAGCAGGGAGCCCTCTATAAATTAGTGGGAGAGGCCCTGCTAGACTGAAGGGGACCAGACTCAGCCACCCCCAGAAATTCATGGTCTGAGTAAGGATTGGGGGCAAGGACATTGATTTTCTAAATTAATACTGAGGATGAACACTTGGTGGTCACCCAGCCAGTAGCCCCTCTCTCAGACCACAGGATTGATGTAAAAGCAATGGACCCAGTGCTGAACAACCCTTTTATCTCCTTCAGAAGTGTTCCATAAGAGTCCACAAGAAAATATACAGCTACAACTGCCCAAACCAGATCTGATGTCCACCTTGGGAGTGAAGGCTGTTGTGACTCAGCCAGAAGAAGGACTGAGGCCTGAACTGGCCCAGCAGTGGCCATGGGTCTGGGCAAAAGATAACTCCCCAGGGCTGTGCTCAAGGTACAGACTATTATGACATCTAGAGGTATGTGGCTATAAAGTTTCTAAGCAAAAGATTCAGATCTGCCAGCAGTGAGTACATTATCTAGGATTTATTATCCAGCAGGGAGGGATAAATCTAGGCAGAGAGAGGTGGCAAGTCATTAGTCGCCTCCCCACCTCCACAAGATGAAGGTAATTCCCAGGCACAGCCAGTTTCTGTCACCTTTGGATTCCCAACTTTGCCATCTTGGCCAGACCTCTGTATGAGGCAACTGAAGGAGAGGAAGGAAAGTACTTAGAATAGCAAAGAAAACAAGAACGTGCCCTCTCCCAGCTAAAGATGGGACTAATGATTGCCCCTGCACTGGGACTCCCAGACCTAACCAAGAGGGCTGTGGGTATGTTAACCCAGCTGCTTAGGTCCAGCCCAAGGCCTGTAGCCTACCTCTCTAAAAAGCTAAATGGAATGGCAAAAGGATGGCCACCCTGCTTCTGGGCTCTAGCTGCTATGATCTCCTCGTGTAAAAAGCTGATAAGTTGACTCTAGTGCAGGATCTCAGAGTAGAAGTACCCCACTCTGTTGTCACTTTAATGGACACTAAAGGACATTTTTGACCCAGCCACACTCCTTCCAGCCAATGGAAGAGAGACTGAGCATGACTGTGTGGAATTCATAGATAATTGTACTCCCTCAGACCTGACTTGCATGGCCAGCCTCGGACAATGCAGACTGGGACTTGTATGTTGATGGAAGCAGTTATGGTACTGCGCAAGCCCTGGCAAAAAGCCGTCAGTCAGCGATGTGTCACCTGCAGCCAGTTCAACACCTGTCAAGAACCAATGGTACCCCCAGGAATTAAATCATATGGAGCAATACTCACTGAGGACTGGGTCAGACAAGGGGCCAGCCTTCATCTCCAAATTGATCCAGAAGACCGCTAACATCCACAACCTGGCATCACCTGGAAACTATGCAACCTACCGCCCACAAGGTTCGGGGAAGGTGGAACACATATATAGAGCTATCAAAACAAGTTTAGGGAAAGTGTACCAGGAGACAAACTTACAGTGGATAAGTGCCCTGCCCTTGATATTATTTAAGATTAAGTATACTCCTACTAAGAGGACAAGATTCTCACCATATAAGATCTTATATCATAAGCCACCACCTGGAGCTTGCCTAGATCCCCCTGGGAATTAGGAAAGGTAGAATTAAAGAAACAGTTGCAGGCACTGAGAAAAGTGGCAGAGACAGTGTCAGGAATGAGTGAATGAGAGGTGTCCTATTAGTTTGATTTCCCTTGTCCACCCTGTCTCTCCAGGAGCTGTGATGTGGGTCATAGATTGGAGCATGTCTCCCCTGAGGGGAGATGGAAAGGCCCTAAACATTATCCTGACCACACCTACAGCTATGAGAGTAGCATAAATTCTTGCCCAGATCCATTACAGCAGAGTGAAACCTGCTGTGGAACCTGTCCCTGCCTAAAAGGAGCCGGAATGAGCAGGACATGAACGATGGTAGCTGATCCTGAGTTCCCATGGCATGGGCTCCACACAAGGACTCCTGAATTAGCAAAAAGTATTGCTCAGAGAAATCATAGCATGGGTTAGGTTGCCACTCTAGTTTAAATTTAACAATAGGCTGGCCTTATTAACAGAAGTAATGCAAATAATAAGCTAAAGCTTTGAATAACTTGTAGGCCTCAAATCTTAGACAGGGTAAAGTATATGAACAGGACCATAAGAGCAGAAATTGGTAAATTCTTCCAGAAAGCAAAGCTTACTTAGATACAGGCCTTGCCACTGGTATTCTCTGCAATTTAGCAGAAACTCCTAAAAGAACTGAGAAAGACTGATCTAAAAAGACAAAAACCCTAGAAAGCGTAGCAAGGAAAGTGTCCACTTGAGTAATTAACCGTGTTCTGTTTAGTCTTTTATGTCTGTACATCCTTTCTCTCTAGAGAATCAAGTGGACCAAGTATAGGTGTAGAAACTGGTCCCCCTGTAACCAAAGTAGAAAGGACTTTACACCATCATCCTCACCATATGCACAGCAGTGAAAGTGGAAGGAATCCTCACCTGGAGTCATCACAGTTGGCTGAATAGAACTTCACTGCCCTTGGAAAGTAAAGGTAACTTTTAAGACAGTCAATGTGCCCTGCTCTAGTCACATACTAGGAGCTGGCTGGTCAACGCATGGCTGAAGCCTGAGGAAACTCCTTGAAAGACTTGTCTTAATTGGACTTTGAACGTTGAGAAATGAAAAGGGAAATGTCACAGGGAAAGATAAAACTTATGTGTTTGTTAGCCAACCACCATGGTACTATTAAGGCCTGAGTAGAGAACCCAAGAAAAGTCATAGTACCTAAAACCTTAGTGCTAAAAAGTAATTAATATTGGCACCTACAGAAACAAGCTGATACTGAGACCCCAAATTAAAAATATATTGGAGTCTCAAAAGGGGGAAATGAGAGAGGATACCAAAGAGGGGTGAAGTCTGGGAGAATAGGTCTTCTCTGGGAAACAAAAAGGATGCACCTTCAGGGCCCTCTCTATGGTGCCTCAGCTCTTGGGAATTTATAGGCTTAACTCCTAGGAACTTAGAAATTTCCAAGTTCTGTGAAATCCTGTAGTTCCATAGGGGCTGGAGTAGCATTTCCTGCTTGATTCAAACTGGCAAATGGGAAGGGTGCCTGTGGGGTGGAACTTTTTGACTGTCAATAAAAAGGGAAAGACCAAGCCAATTGGGGAGTGTGGCCATTTGGAAATCTTCTATGCTGTAAGCTCCCAGCCGATGAATAAAGTCCTTCCTCTTATAACTATAGTGTTTGGGTGCTCTTTCTCTCCGTTGGGCTTAATCTTCCTGCAACATTTTGAGATGTGTGTCTCTTGGTTTGGGGACAATTAGATGACCCAGAAGATGGTAAATTTTTTACTAAGATAATTCAACGTCCCAATGAACCATATCCTAAATTTTTAGCAAAGCTCTGCATGGCTATCAAGCAGGCAATTCCAGGAACTAAAATGAAAGATATGTTATTTTTGTCTTTAGCATATGAGAACACTAATAGTTGTTGCTGTGATCTCATTGGAATCAGAAATAAGAAAAATACATATATTAAAAAATTCATTAGAGCTTGCAAAAAAAACTACATTCCAGTTCTTTTCAAGCCACCCTTATTGGAGACCAAATGGTGCTCAGATGGCTATCACTTTAAAAACTAACAATCCTAAAAAAAGAATATTAAAATAAATATTCTTTAAACAGAAAGGGGTAATAGGATATAATACAATCACTCAGTTCTACTTACTTTATATTTTTCTAAAAATGTATTTACTAACTACATCAGGGCCTGGTTCTAGTCACCTTAGTGATCGTAGAAATTCCAGTGATATAATCCACCTCTCATCAAGGGAGATTTTGAGAAAGAAAGTGGGATTTGCACCACCCACTTTAGGTATTTATGGCTATCTATCACAATCTGATTTATGGTCAGTTGAAGTAGCTTTATTTGAATTACAAGGTATGCATATGCATAAACCTGGACAATATTTTCAACATACCTTCCATTTCAAGTGACAAGCAGCCAATTTTATGTTGCTTTTGTAAAAGTTCCTTATGTTTGGTTAGTTGTAAATATTACTTGGAAAAATAGAAACTGGATAAATACAGTGTCCAGGCAAATGTTAAATGTTCACATGTTTTGGTGTAACCTTGAGATTTGATTTTTCCTGAGATAGGATTTAGTTACCTCAGGAAAGAATGTGCATATGGTTTCCCATGAACATAATAAGAGGAGGAGGAGGAGTCCCCAGCCATTTCCATCCTAGTGAGTTTAGTTCAGAAGCTGATGAACAGGATAAAGAGGTTTATTTGTCTTTTGATAGCAGCAATTCTTGGGATTATAGTCATCACTGCCTCTGAAGCTGCTTCTGGGTAGGCCTCATTGAATCTGTAAATACATGAATAATTGTGTCTAATTGGCATAGAGATGTTGAGAAACTATAGTTTTCTCATAAACAAGTTGATATGTAAATACATATGAATTGGCTGGTTAAGAACAGGGAGTAATTTTGTCAGGTGATTAATTATATAGTTTTGAAGAGCACATCAAATAAAAATGTGATTGGAATGTTTCTTCTTATTTTTTAACCGCTGTTTTTTTTTTTTAATTAATCATAGCAGTGTACATTAGTACTATCATGGGGTACAGTATACTGTTTTTGTATACAATTTGAAATACTTTCATCCATGTGGTTAACATAGCCTTCATGTCTTTTTCTTAGATATTGTGTTAAACATTTATATTCTACAATTAGAGAGATTCACATTTACTCTTATAGGATGAACCATAGGAGTAATCCCAGTTAACACCCTCCCTCCAACCCCACTCCCCTCTCCTTTGTTCCCTTGTAGTAAAGTCAGAAAACATTTGTGAAATCATGAAAATTTAACTGCTTATATAATTGTGTTACAATATCATGTATATTAAACTTTTGAGAAAAACGTAGAACAAATTAAAGGAGTTGAAAACTTAAAAGGCATATTTGAAGGAATTGTTCAATGGATAAAATTCATACTTTATTTGGAACTTCTGTCACCCCTTGGTTCTTGTTTTGCCAACTTGGATTCCTGTTATATTTAATTATCTAAAAGCTTTTGCAGGTTAAAAAAAAAAGAAAAGAAAGAAAGAAAAAGAAAAGAGAAGAAATTGTGAGCAGAATGTGTTTTTGGCTATGGAAGCAATACAAGCCAATAATTAGAAAGGGCAAATGAAGGGGTACAGCCCCCCACGTTCAGACATGGTAGTTCAGCTTCATGTGCTCTCTAAGAAACTTGTCCCTAAGATGGAATTCGCTTACTCCGAGATCATGCCCAGACCTACAGAAAGGGAGAAATGTTCTCACAAAGGAGTATGCCAAAGTGCCATGCTGGGTCATAGCTCGGTGCTAAACACCTATTGAGGCACTGGACTGTTGTACTTTGCTCCTTTCTGCTCATTACCACAATAAATGTTATTCTTAGTTTATGAAACTTGGCTAACAACAACCTGGCACCATTATGATTCAACCCCAAGTAAAATGTTCTGAATTTGTATCAATTGTATATGTGATCAGCAGTCATTGTACTGAATTGGAATTTTTATGGCAGTTTCCATGATCTTACTTTGCTATCTTCACTGTTTGATATTTTAAACTTTTACAGGATGTTTTAGAGTATATAAGAGAATCATTATAGATGGGTAGTTGCTGAGTGCCAGAGCAAGCCTCATGCTCCGTTTTCAAATTTTCATTTTGTCTGCCGAACTATCCCTTTATCAATGACCAGTTAGCTCTGAGTACAGCAACACTTCTTTCTATAGAACAAGCTTGATTTGGATGGTAGGTTTCTTACTGAAGGTTCTCTCTCAAGATCTAGTGAAGCACTTTGTCCAGTAGTGTACTTCAGACATGCAAGGATTTATGATGATCATGGGAAATATCAGTCTATCTTAAAATTTCCGTCAATCTTGAATTCTGTGCTAGGTGTGTCTTCTAGCTCACAATGCAAATTGATGAACTATATTGGATCACTTGTACAATGCACAATAACTAAACAAACTTGATAAGAATGAAAGAGATCCGAACATAGGTGTGGTAATCTCCCAACTCGGATGGGTAAAACAGTCCTGACATATGTCCTATATGTCACCTAGGCATGAGGTTTTATACAATTCTCAAAGTCCCCCATAAGTTCATTTCTTAGGTAGAGATCAATGACTTAGCTCATGCATGAGTACAAAATTTCTATGCTCTGGGCAGCCAAATGGGGAAGATCCCCTGATCTCCCATGGTAGAGAAAAGACTGAGCAATAGATAGACAACCTCAGCACTGATATCCCATTGGGTTTTTACTCAAATAGAAAGTATGATCAAGTATTGTATCCCTTACTTATAGCTCCAGCTACTCCAGAGACTGAGGCAAGAGGATCACTTCAACAAAAGGTTTGGATGTCACTGTGTGCAATGCTGAGGTTATGGACAATATAGTCTAGGGAACAGAGTAAGAGACTGAGAGGTATAGCTCCCCATGCTAAGATATGGCTGTTTAGTCTCATGTGCTCCCACGGAACATGGCCCTAAGATGGAATTTCCTCAATCTGACAACATGCCCGGGCCTGCTGAAAAGCAGAAATGTTCTTAAAAAGGAATTTGCCAGAGGACCAGACTGAGTCATATCTGGAGGCTAAACACCTGTCCAGTCAGTAGGCAACTATACTTTGCTCCTTTCCCCTCATTAACACAATAATTGTTAGTCTTAAGTTTAAAGAAGAAGACCAATGGAACAGACAACTTGCCACATTTGTGATTCAGCCTGAAGTAAAATGTACTTAGTTTGTATCAATTATATACATATTCAGCAGTAATTGTACTGAATTGGAATCTTTATGGCAGTTTTTGTGATCTTACTTTGCAGTCTTAACTGTTTGATATTTTATGTTTTTATCAGATGCTTTTTTGGGTATGTAAGAGAATCAATAATGATGGGTAGTTGCAAAGTGCCAGAGTGAAGCTCAGTCTCCTTTTTCACATTATTCATCTTGTCCACAGTGCTTTCCGATGAGTCACTGACCAGTTACCTCCAAGAACAGTAACATCTGGTGCTCTGAGCAGGATGAACATCTGGACTGGCTTGATTGAACTGTCCTTGAAACTTGTGTTCATCGAACATAAGATAAGAAACACTGGAAACAAGTGAGATTGAGACAGTTACGGCTGAGCTGTAAGTACTTAGGAGTCTCAAAAGGGGGGAAATAACATTCAGAAATTTAAAAAGGGACATTTAATCAATCAATCATGCATAACTTTTCCTCAGTAGTAGTGGATGAATTTTTTTAATTATTGAGAAATTTATTAGATACTATGGGTATCACTGTTAAAACCCAAACTTTCTATTGCTTATTTACTGGAATCAGAAATTGTTGTTATTGGTTTTCACCTGACTCTTAGAATACTGAATTTAGCAGTATGGGAAGTGATAGGATAAGATATGAAGTGTTTTCATCAGCAGGGAAATATTATAGGTAAGTAAATTTGGGCTGCATATAACTTGGTCAAAATTGATTTATAATCATTTTTAAATGATAAAAAGCAGCAGCGTCACTCTTCTGGATTCAAATTTGGTGAACCTCAGAAGCCTATTTCTGATTTAACTAAGATCTCTTTGACTGATGAAAGACCTGAGCCTCAGCCAGACATCACTAAGCCTGACAGCACTCATTCTTTAGGAGAGGATTAGGGAGAAGGTGATATTCCTCTCTTAAATTCTTAGCATTCACTACATAATAAAATATATAGTTTAAAGGATTTCATTAAAGAATGTTATGATATGATTGATGGTGCCCAACAAAATCTTTCTGTCCCACAAGTGATATCTTTTGACATGTTGTTTGCACTACCACCTTCACCTACTCTGGTGTGCCTCAGCCATTGGTGGGAGATGGTCCAATATCTCTGAGGTCTCTCCCTCCATTCCCTGAGACCAGCAGACATTACTACCCAGCTTCTTATAAGCTGTAGTCTGCAATTCCTTCTGCTCCTCCTTAGGGTACAGAATTGTGGAAAGAACAAGATCTGTGCATAGAGTTCATTTTCTCAACGCTAGAGATCTTAAAATTATTAATCAACCTTATATTTATATGGAAGGCACCCTGGCTATAGTCCAGAAATGAGTTTAGTCATGCCTATTACTCAAGATGCAGGTCTCAGTGCTGGAGAAACTTCATTAGTGGGCCCTGCATAACCGACATACAATACACTGATATTGATCTAAAATTCTTGAAAACTATTAAAGATGCAGTTATTGCCTATGACTCTAATGCCCCATATACTCAAGGCCTTTTTGGTCATATTATAGGGGCCATTTATTAACTCACAGAGTTTACAAAAGACTGGCTTAAACTACTCTCTCCCCAGCACAGTATCTACAGTTTGGTTCATAGTGGAAAAAGGAGGCAGTTAAAGGACAGGATAAAAATCCAAATTTATCTTTTGAGAAATTAACTTTCACTGGTGAATACAGACTATAAGATAGGCAGATTGAAGTGACTACTGAAACTTTGATACTCATTAGAGACATTTGTTTACATACATGGGTTCAAATAGATGAACCCAAAGATAGTTGTGTCTTCACTAAAATTATTCAGGGCCATAATAAACATACAGTGATTTTTGTATGACACTCCATGAAACCATTCAGTGGGCCAATTTTGGAACCAAACACAAGCTATGCTTTTTATTTCTCTGCCAGTATCAGCTTTACTAATGTTAGCAGTTCTGGAACATAATTTTCTGTGGATCATCTCCTTAAACATGTAAATGTGTTGCCTTCTGCCTACCTTCCTTACACAGAAATGGGCAACTCCTAAAAGTTGTTAACTTACATGCTAAAGAAAGCAGCATCCCATCCTCTTGTGTTGTGCAAAGAATTATCTGTCATTTTACACTTTAAATTGCTGGCATATGCTTAACATTTGATAGTGTTGATTTAAATTGTGCCCTCCCAACATGTTTAATGTTTAGCCTGATCTCCAGACAAAAGAAGTGTGAGGAAAGAAAAAAAGTGAACTTTATTTGTAATAGTTTTAATTCCTTTTAAACCCAGTGTACTAGGTCAGTCAGCAGATATCTGTCCTTACATCTGAAAAGATTGATTCAGTATTACTCATTCTTTAAAAGTATTTGTAATTATGGGCCTTCCTCTAGCTATAACAACTGATAACGGATCTGCATATAGTTCCAATAAATGCCAATAAATTTTTAAAGCTTATAATATAGAACATATTACAGGTATTCCAGGAAACAGTACAGTGAAAGCAATTATTGAATGCCAAAACCAAACGTTAAAAGAAATACTCTTTAAACAGAAATAAGTAATAGTATATAATAAAATCATTCAGCTCTATTTACTTTACGGTTTTAAAAAAAAGTATTATTGCCCCATTTGCCTCAATGTAACCTGCATGTTTACTGATAATGTGGATTGGTTGCATTGGTAAAAATGTTGAGGCTCGTATTTATACACTTTGAGACAAACTAAATTTGGATCTATCACTGACTGGAAACTTTCAGCATATGTGATTCAAAAATCAGGTCCTGGTTCTACTCACATTAGTCATGATAGAAATTCCACTGATATAGTCTACTCCTCACCAAATTAGCTTTTGTGGAAAAAAAGTGGTTTTGCATTACCTACTCCAGGTATTTATTGCTATCCATCAGTCTGATTTATGGAAATTTGGAAGATTTGTATTTGCATTACATCCATGGAAAGGTATGTATATACATAAACCTGGACATTATTCTCAACATACCTTACATTTCAAGCGGCAGGAAGCCCATTTTACTTATGCTTGTGTAAAAATGCTATGTCTGTTTAGTTGAAAGTATTATTTAGATTAAAGCCACAGAAGAAATACATTGTCCAGGGAAATATGAAATATTCACATGTTTTAATGTGTCCATGAGATTTGATTTGTCCCAAGATAGGATTTATTTACTTTAGCACAGGATGTGCATATGGCTTCCTGTAAAGATGATGAGAGGAGGAGGAGGAGTCCCCAGCCAGTTCCATCCTAGTGAGTTTAATTCAGAAGCTGATGAACAAGATGAAGATGGTTTTCAGTCTTCTGGTAGTGTCAATTCTTGGGTTATAGCTGTCACCACCTCTGCAGCTGCCTCTGGAGTAGCCCTTACTGAATCTGTAAAGACAAAAAAAAATGTGTCTAATTGGCATAGAAATGCTGAGAAACTATGTGTTTCTCAAAAAATAAATTGATGTTGAAATACATAATGAATTGGTTGATTTAGAACAAACAGTAATTTTGTTACGTGATCAGTTGTATAGTATAGAGAAGCAGATCAAATTGAAATGTGATTGAAATATTTGTTTTTATTTTGTAATCCCTGTTTTTTATAATGAAACATTTTTCCTTTGTAATTATGGGCCTTCCTCTAGCTATAAAAAAGTAAAGTCAGAAAACATTTTTTTTAATTTATTTTTTTATTAGATCATAATTGTGTACATTAGTACATTAATTCTATCATAGGATACAGGGTGTTGCTTACATATGCAGTTTGGAAAACTCTCATTCACCTGGCTGACATAGCCATCATGTCTTTCTCATAATTGTTGTGTTAAGACATTTATATTCAACCTTAGACACATTCACATATACCCTAATAAGATAAATTATAGGTGTGATCCTCACAATATCATTCTCTTCACCCATCCTCCCCTCTCTCCTTTCCCCATAGTCAAGAACTCCATTTGGATTGTAGCTTTCATAAGATAGCTAACTATTAGTTTTATAATAGTGTTGAGTCCATTGGATACTTTTTCTTCCATTCTTTTTTTTTTTTTATTGAATGATAACTATGTACATTAATGCACTTCTGGGGTACAGTGTGGGGTTTTCACATGCAATCTGAAATACTTCCATTAAAATGGTCAACACAGCCTTCATGTCATTTTCTCAGTTATTGCTTTAAAATGTTCACATTCTACTCTTAGAAAGAATCACCTGTACCCCTATTTTCTTCCATTCTTGAGATACTTTGCTACGGAGGACATTTTCCAGCTCCATCCATGTAAAAATGAAGGAGGCAAGGTCTCCATCTTTCTTTGTGGCTGTAAAGTATTGTATGGTGTACATATACCACAATTTATTGATTCATTCATGGGTCAATGGGCACTTGGGCTTCTTCCATGACCTAGCAATTGTGAATTGGGATGCAATAAACATTCTGGTACAGATATATGTAATATAGCATGCTTTATGGTCTTCTTGAAATACTAACAGAGGAATTATAGGATCAAATGGTAGATCAATATTTAGATCTCTGAGTGTTCTCCATATGGTTTTCCAAAAGGGACATATTAGTTTTCATTCCCACCAGCAGTGTAGTAGTGTTCCCTTTTCTCCGCAATTCCGCCAGCATCTGTAATTTTGGGATTTCGGAATATGAGCTAATCTAACTGGTTTTAGATAATATCTCAGAGTGGTTTTTATTTGCATTTCTCTGATGATTAAGGATGGTGAGCATATTTTCATATGTCTGTAGGCTATGCGTCTGTCTTCTTCAGAGAAGTTAGTCTTAAAGTCTCTTGCCCACCCTGTGATGGGATCACTTGTTCTCTTCTTGCTACTACTCTTGAGTTCTCTGTGGATTCTGGTTATAAGACCTTTATCGGAAGCATAACCAGAAAATATCTTTTCCCATTCTGAGGGTTGTCTACTTACTTTTCTTATTGTGTTCTTGGCTGTGCAAAATCTTTTTAATTTGAGGAGGTTCCAGTAGTATATTTTTGATGTTGCTTCAATTGCCCGGGGAGTCCTCCTCATAAAATTTTTGCCCAGGCCTATTTCTTCAAGAGTTTTCCCTACACTTTCTTCTAATGTTTTTATAGTTTCATGTCTTAAATTTAAGCCTTTAATCCAGTGAGAATCTATCTTAGTTAGTGGTGACAGGTGTGGGTCCAGTTTCAATTTTCTGCATGTCACTAGTCAGTTCATCCAGCACCATTTGTTGAATAGGGAATCTTTTCCCCATTCAATGTTTTTAATTGGCTTGGTCAAAGATCATATAGTGGTAAGTAGTCTGGTTCAGTTCTTGGTTCTCTACTCTGTTCCATACATCTACCTCTCAGTTTTTGTGCCAGTACCATGCTGTTTTGATCACTATTGATTTATAATATAGTCTGATGTCTGGTAGCATGATCCCCCCCTGCTTTGTTTTTGTTTCTGAGTATTATCTTGGTTATTTAAGGTTTTTTCTGATTTCATATGAAATGCAATATTATTTTCGAGATCGTGAAAGTATGACAATGGAACTTTAATAGAGATTGCATTGAAATTATATATTGCGTTAGATAGTATAGACATTTTAACAATATTAATTTTTCCCAGCCATTAGCAGGTATGTTTTTCCATTTGTTAGTATTTTCAGCTATTTCTTTTCTTAGAGTTTCATAGTTCTCTTTATAAAAATCTTTCATGTCTTTTGTTAGGTAAACTCCCAGATACTTCATTTTCTTTGGCACTACTGTGAATGGAATAGAGTTCTTGACTGTTTTTTGAGCTTGACTATTGTTGTTATATATAAAGGCTACTGACTTATGGGTGTTGATTTTGTAACCTGAAATGCTGCTGTATTCCTTGATCACTTCTAGAAGTTTTGTAGTAGAGTCCCTGGTGTTTTCCAGATATATAATCATATCACCTGCAAAGAGTGAGAGTTTGATCTCTTCAGATCCTCTGTAATACTCTTGATTGCTTTTTCTTCCCTAATTGCTATGGCTAAGACATCCATTACAATGTTGAAGAGCAATGGGGACAGTGGGCAACATTGCCTGGTTCCTGACCTGAGTGGAAATGGTTTCAATTTAATTCCATTCAATATGATACTGTGGGTTTGCTCTAGATGGCCTCTGTCAACTTGAGAAAAGTCCCTTCTATGCCTACTTTCTTAAGTGTTCTAATCATGAATGGATGCCGGATATTGTCAAAAGCTTTTTCTGCATCAATTGAGAGGATCATATGCTCTTTGTTTTTTAAAGGTGGTGGATTACG
>CAUYTI010016004.1:0-15142 GCA_963575145.1 Galago senegalensis | reverse complement strand
TAAATTAAAATGATATTTTTTAGTTAAAAAACTAACGCAAAAGAAGGCAGTAATGAAAGGATAGAGGGGGGGAAAGCACATTATATATAGAAAACAGCTAAATGGCAAATGTACTTGTTTGGTAATTTTTTTTTTTTTTTTAAGACAGAGCCTCAAGCTGTCCCCCTGGGTAGAGTGCCGTGGCATTACAGCTCACAGCAACCTCCAACTCCTGGGCTCAAGCGAGTCTCTTGCCTCCTCCTCCCAAGTAGCTGGGACCACAGGCGCCCGCCACAGCGCCCGGCTATTTTTTGGTTGCAGCCGTCATTGTTGTTTGGCAGGTCCGGGCTGGGGATTTGAACCCGCCACCTTAGGTGTACGTGGCTGGCACCTTAGCCGGTTAAGCTACAGGCGCCGAGCCTACTTGTTTGGTAATTATAAAAATTAGATAGGTCAAATACTACAGTCAAAAGACAGAGATTGACAGATGGATAAAACAACATAATCCAGCTATATGCTGTGTACGAGAGACAAATTTATATTCAAAGATACAAAGAGATTGAAAGTAAGAGACCAGAATAAGATATAGAATACAACAGCTCTCAAAAAGACAGCTGAAAAGACAAAATATGCTTCTAAAAATTAATTAATTTTATTTTATTTAATTATTAAGTCATAACTGTATACATCTATGTGATACGATGTGATGATTTGATATACGATATGTAATGCCTAAGTCAAACTGATTAACATAGCCATCACCTCACTTATTTTTTGTGGTAAGACATTTGTAATTGACTCTTAGTTATTTTGAAATATACCCTTGCATTGTGCACATTAGGTGAGATCCCATCAAATGCCCTCCCATCAATCACCCTCACCCCTCTTCTCCCCTCCACTCCCCTCCCTGGAGGAGAGCTTACTAGACTATATTTATGTTTTATCATTCCTATGAGTGTATGTTTATATAATACTTTCATAATAGTATTGAGTACATTGTACTTTTCCCCATTTTTGAGATATTTTACTAAGAAGAATATGTTCCAACTTCATCCAGGTAAACATAAAAGATATAAAGCCTCCATCTTTTTATGGCTGAATAGTATTCTATGGTATACATATACCACAATTTGTTAATCCATTCATGGGCTAATGGGCATTTGGGCTGCTTCTGAGACTTGGAAATTATGAATTAGGCTGCAAAAAATATTCTGGTGCAAGTATCTTTGTGGTAAAATGATTTTTGCTCTTCTGGGTAGATACGTAGTAATAGAATTATGGGATCAAACAGAAGGTCAGCTTTTAATTCCTTAAAGATTCTCCATACTTCTTTCCAAAAAGGTTATATTAGTTTGCAATCCTACCAGTAGTGTAGAAGTGTTACTTTCTCTTCACATCCACGCCAGCATCTGCAGTTTTGGTACTTCTGCTACTGGGGTTAGGTGATATCTCAAAGTGGTTTTGATTTGCATTTCTCTGATGACTAAAGATGATAAGCATTTTCATGTATTTATCAGCCATTCATCTGTCATCCTCAGAGAAGTTTCTTTTCAAGTCTCTTGCCTACAAAGAAATGGGGTTGTTTGTTCTTTTCTTTTCTTTTTTTTTTTTGAGGCAGAGTCTCAAGCTGTCACACTGGGTAGAGTGCTGTGGTGTCACAGCTCACAGCAACCAACAACTCTTGGGCTTAAGCAATTTTCTTGCCTCAGCCTCCCAAGTAGCTGGGAATACAGGCACCTGCCACAATGCCCAGCTATTTTTTTTGTTGTTGTAGTTGACACTGTTGTTTGGCAGGCCCAGACTGGATTTGAACCCGCCAGCTCTGGTATACATGGCTGGTGTACTAGCTGCTTGAGCTACAGGCCATGAGCCAAGTTTGTTCTTTTCTTATTGGTTAATTTGAGTTCTCTCTAGATTCTTGTTATCAGACCTTTGTCAGAATCATAACATGCAAAAATCTTCTCCTATTCCAAAGGCTGTCTGTTTGCTTTAATTGTAGTGCCTTTAGCTGTACAGAAGATTTTTAGCTTGATCAAATCCCAGTAATTTATTTATTTATTTATTTATTTATTTATTTATTTATTTTGAGACAGAACCTCAAGCTGTCCCCCTGGGTAGAGTGCCATGGCATCACAGCTCACAGCAACCTCCAACTCCTGGGCTCAAGCGAGTCTCCTGCCTCAGCCTCCCAAGTAGCTGGGACCACAGGTGCCCACCACAATGCCCAGCTATTTTTTGGTTGCAGCTGTCATTGTTGTTTGGCAGGCCCGGGCTGGATTCGAACCCGCCACCTTAAGTGTATGTGGCTGGCACCTTAGCCACTTGAGCCACAGGTGCCGAGCCCCCAGTAATTTATTTTTGGTGTTACTGCAATTTCCAGAGGGGTCTTCCTCATAAAATATTTTCTCTGGTCAATGTCTTCAAGCATTTTCCCGGCTCTCTCTTCTAGTATTTTTATAGTTTCATGTCTTAAATTTAAATATTTTGTCTAGTGAGCATCAATTTTTGTTAGTGGTGAGAGGTGTGGGTCTAATTTTAGTTTTCTACAGGTTACTAGCCAGTTTTTTCAGCACCATTTGTTAAATAGGGATTTTTTTCCCCAACCCATGTTTTTGTTAGGCTTATCAAAGATCAAATGACAATATGTGGTTGGGTTCATCTCTAGATTCTTTATTCTATTCCGTATCTACATCTCTATTTTTGTGCCTATTTTGATCACTATAGATCTGTAGTATAACCTGAAGTCCTGTAGTATGATGCCACCAGACTTGTTCTTATCTCTAGTATTGTATTGGCTATTTGGGTTTTTTTCTGATTCCATATAAAATGTAGTACTATTTTTTCAAGTTCTTTAAAGTGTGACATTGGTGCTTTGATGAGGATTACATTAAATCTGTAGATTGCTTTGGGCAGTATGGACATTTTAACAATGCTGATTATTACCAACCATGAGCATAATGTGTTTTTCCATTTGTTAACATTTTCTGATATTTCTTTTCTCAGGGTGTCATAGTTCTCTTTATAGACATCTTTCCCATCCTTTGTTAGATATATTCCAAGGCATTTCATCTTCTTTGGCACTCCTGTAAAAGTAATAGAGTCTTTGACTATATTTTTGGTTTGACTATTGGTATATATAAAAGCTACTGATTTGCAAGTATTTATTTTGTATCCTGAGGCACTGTTATATTCTTTGAACACTTCTAAAGAGCTTTGTAGCTGAGTCCCTGGGGTTTTCCAGGTATAAAATCATGGCATCCACAAAGAGTAAGAGTTTGACTTCCTCTGTCACCATTTGAATACCCTTGATCTCCTTCTCTTGCCTGATTGTGATGGCTAGGACTTCCAGAACTATATTGAATAGCAGTGGCAACTATGGGTATCCTTGTCTAGTTCCAGATCTGAGTGGAAATGTTTTCAGTTTTGCTCTGCTCAATATGATATTGGTTGTGAGTTTGCTGTAGATGGCCTCTATTAAGAAATATCCCATCTTGGCTTGGCGCCTATAGCTCAACCGGCTAAGGCACCAGCCACGTACACCTAAGGTGGCGGGTTCAAATCCCAGCCCGGACCTGCCAAACAACAATGACAGCTGCAACCAAAAAAAAATAAAAATAGCCAGGCGTTGTGGTGGGCACCTGTGGTCCCAGCTACTTGGGAGGCGTAGGCAAGAGACTCGCTAGAACCCAGGAGTTGGAGGTTGCTGTGAGCATATTATATTTGTAGATTTATGTATGTTGAACCAACCTTTAACCCTGGGATAAAACCAACTTGATCGTGGTGTATAATTTTTTTGATGTTCAATTCTGCTTGCTGGGATCTTATTGAGTATTTTTGAATTGATATTCATTAATGATAATGGTCTATAGTTTCTTTCTTTTTTTTTTTTTTTTGAGACAGAGCCTCAAGCTGTCACCCTGGGTAGAGTGCCATAGCATGACAGCTCACAGCAACCTCCAACTCCTGGGCTCAAGCGATTCTCCTGCCTCTGCCTCCCAAGTAGCTGGGACCACAGGCGCCCGCCACAATGCCCGGCTATTTTTTGGTTGCAGCCATCATTGTTGTTTGGCAGGTCCGGGCTGGGGATTTGAACCCACCACCTTAGGTTTACGTGGCTGGCGCCTTAGCCAGTTGAGCTATAGGTGCCAAGCCTATAGTTTCTTTCTTTGTTGAGTCCCTTCTTGGTTTGGGGATCAAGGTGACATTTACTTCATAGAATGTGTTATGGAGGATTCCTTCCTTTTCTATATTTTGGAAAAGGTCATGTAACATAGGTACTAATTCCTTTTTGAAGGTTTGGCAGAATTCTGATGTGAAACCATCTGGTCCCAGACTTTTCTGGGAGTTCATTCAGTTCTGTTTGCTGGGATCTTATTGAGTATTTTTGCATTGATATTCATTAATGATATTGGTCTATAGTTTCTTTCTTTGTTTGGTCCCTTCTTGGTTTGGGGATCAAGGTGACATTTACTTCATAGAATGTGTTATGGAGGATTCCTTCCTTTTCTATATTTTGGAAAAGGTTATATAACATAGGTACTAATTCCTCTTTGAAGGTTTGGTAGAATTCTGATGTGAAACCATCTGGTCCTGGTCTTTTCTATTTTGGGACATTTTGTATAGTTGATGCTATTTGAGTGTTTGATATAGGTCTATTCAAAATTTCTAATTCTTTCTGGTTGAGTTTAGGAAGGTGGCATGCATCCAGGTATCGGTCCATTTCCTCCACATTTTAATACTTCTAAGAACAGAGTTTTTTGTAGTAATCATTGAAGATTTTAAAAAATTTATGTGGTATTTATTGTTATTTTCCCTTTATTGTTTCCGATTGAAGTTATTAGAGATTTACTTTTCTATTTCTGGTTAGTATAGCCAAAGGCTTAACAATTTCATTAATCTTTTCAAAGAACCAATTTCATATAATTCTGCTCCAACTGTGGTTATTTCTTTTCTTCTGCTGGGTTTGGGGTTGGATTGATCTTCCTTTTCTAGTTAGTTAAGATGGCCTATTAGGTTGCTGACTTGCTTGCTTTCTGTTTTCTTGATGAAGGCTTTTAATTAATGCTATAAATTTCCCTTTTAGGACTGCCTTTGTAGTAACTCACAGGTTTTGATAGTTTGTGTCTTTGTTATCATTTTGTTCCAAAAAACTGATTATTTCCTTCTTAATATTGTCTTTGACCTAGCTATCATTCAGCTTAAAGTTATTTAGTTATCATGACTTTGTTTGATGAGGAAGATTTCTATTGCTGTTGAGTTCAACTTTTATTCCGTGATGGCCCAATAAGATATAAGGAATAATTTCTATTCTTTTAAATTTGTTGAGGTTAGACTTGTATCCCAAGATGTGATCAGTTTTGGAGGATGATCCATGTGCTGACGAGAAGAATGTGTATTTAGTTTTATAAGGATGAAATTTTCTGTAAATGTCTGTTAAGTCCATTTGTTCTAGGGTCAAGTTGAAGTCCATTATGTATTTGTTTAGTTTCTTCCTGGAGGATCTATCCAAAACTGCCAAAAGGGTGTTAAAATCTCCAACTATTATGGTGCAAGAAGGTATCAAATTGTTCAATTTGTTAGGGTTTATTTTATAAATTGAGAAGCATTAAAGTAGTGAATGTTAATTATTGAAATCTCTTCATGTTCAGCATTTCCCTTGACAAATATGCACTATCCATCTTTGGCATTCCTTATTTTTGGTTTAAATGAAATTGTATCTGCAAATAAGATTGCAACCCCTGCTTTTTTCTGATTTCCATTTGCCTATATTATAGATGTCCATCCCTTCACCCTGAGTCTTTTTTATCCTTTGAGGTAAGCTGAGTCTCTTATAGGCAGCAGATACCTGGCCTGAGTTTTTGAATCCAGTCAGCCAACCTGTGCCTCTTTAGAGGTCAGTTTAACCCATTCACATTAATTGAGAAAATTGATAGGTAGGGTAATGTTTTTGCCATCTTATTTTTCAAAGGTCCAGTGCATATTTTTACCCCTTTCACTATTGTGAAAGTTAGGTTTTGTTCTTTAAGTTCTGGGTGAGTTTATTTTGGTAGTAGATCATTGTATTGGTCATTCTGGAAAATGGGTCTGAGTATTTCTTGGAGAGCTGTTCTAGTTATGGCAAATTTCCTCAACATATGGATGCCAGTAAAGTATTTGATTTCTCTATCACAATTTTTTTTTTTTTTGAGACAGAGCCTCAAGCTATCCCCCTGGGTAGAGTGCTGTGGCATCACAGCTCACAGCAACCTCCAACTCCTGGACTTAAGTGATTCTTTTGCCTCAGCCTCCCAAGTAGCTGGGACCACAGGCACCCACTACAACGCCCGGCTATTTTTTGGTTGCAGCCATCATTGTTGTTTTGGCGGGCCTGGGCTGGATTCGAACTCGCCACCTTAGGTGTATGTGGCTGGTGCCTTAGCCACTTGAGCCACAGGTGCTGAGCACTCTATCACAAATTTAACTCAGTTTAGCTGGTGCAGGATCCTGTGATGAAAGTTGTTTTGTTTTAGAAGGTCAAAGGGCAATGACTATCCCCTTCTGGCTTGAAAAGATAGATATTTTGGAGTAAAAGATCTGTGGTTATCCTCATATTTTTCCCTTGTAGGTAATGCTTTTCTTATGCCTGGTTGCTTGCAGGATTTTCTCCTTCATGTTAACTTTGGCAAATTTAATTGCCATGTGTCTAGGAGATGCTTTATCTGGATTGAGTCATGCTGGGGTTCTGAAACTACTATCTGATTTCTGTATCTCTTGCAATGCTTGGGAAATTCTCCTCCATAATATCTTAGAGTAGAGCAACTGTGCCTTTAGGACTATCATCTTCTTCTTCAGGAATCCTTATAATTTGGATGTTTGATTTTTGGGAATGATCCCACAACTCTCTCAGGGAATTTTCTGTTCTTGTTTTTCTTTTTTTCCTGCCTCTTTGAATGCTTGGGATTGTTCAAAAGCCTTGTCTTCAATTTCTAAGGTCCTTTTTTCTGCCTGCTCAACTCTATTATTGATGGATTCTACTGTATTTTGAAACTCATTGAATACTTTTTCACTTCTCTGCTCTGCTATATTTTTTCTCATTATGTCCATATCCTCGCTAACTTTGTCTTTGAATTCATTAATTTCTTGCGACAACTTTTGAACTTCTTTTTCTATTTCCATCTTTTCTTCCACTAAATTCATCTTAGTTCCATCCATATTCTGAATTCTATTTCTGACATTTCAGCCACTTCTCAATGAATGGTATCTTCTGTTGTATCTTCTTTGTCATCTCTTGGGGAAGTTGATCTACTCTAATTTTCCATGTTGCCAGAGTTCTTTTGCTGGTTCCTCACCATGAGTATTTTCTGCAATTTGTCAATTAAAACTCATGGGGTGAGATTAGATTGGAGGTCCCAGGAACTGGAACTAATGAGCCCTTTACCAATGAGCTAGGGCTTGTGATTATAGCTTTTCCCTGACCCCTTTACAAAGGTCCCTTTCAGAGAGCTGTAGCCAGAGACTCTGAGGACCTGCTTGGTGAGATAATGCAAGCTGGCTATATGTTGATGTCAGCCTGCCTCTACCCAATCATACTGAGTCAGGATTTTGGGTTGGAATTTCAGCTGGGGAAAGATACAGACACCTGTGGCACTCTGCCTCCCCCCCCCCACTGGCAATAGCTGAAGGAGGAGAATCTGTCCTCCTCCACCAAAAAATAGCCATCACTCAACCTCAGAGCGTCCCTGGGTAGATAGCCCAGGTCAAAAGTTCTAATCAGATTGTCCCAGGCAGTACAATCACTACTCATGAAAAAGAGTTCAAAGAATCTCAAGTGGCTGGGTAGTAGGAATCCACAGGCAGTTCCATCTGGCAAACCCCAGGGGCTGGAGCTTGGTTCATTCCAATGAGTAAGGGAGTCAGGAAAGTTTGCCCACCAAAATCAGAACTGGGGCATCAGTGCCTCTGCACCTGCTGGGCACCATCTTCATGTATCCCTCTTTCCCACACCCTCCTGCTTCTACACAAGTTACTGTTTCTGCACTGCTATCCAGTGGCCCCCACAATGCTTGGGCCTCTGAGGGAATTGCTAAACACTTTGGGTTGTGCAGGGGTAGACCTTCAGACAGCTAGGTGATGGGGGAAGGGTGAACTATGTGTTCAGAATTGAGGGGAAAATATTTATTTGCTTTTATGACAGGCAGGATGATGCCTAGGCTCACAGGCAGGACCTCTCTGGAAAAGGAGGACCAGGGTTTAGCAGTGCTCTCCCATGGAGTAAAGTAGAGGTTCTTGTTCCCTGCTTGCTTGCAGAGGGGCCATAGCAGGCCTCCTGCTTGGAGGAGGGAGTTCCTGTCCTCTTACTTGGGCTTCATACTTGGTCTTTGTTGTCTTCAGCTTGTGTCAGCAGAAATGATGTGTACTTGTCTATCTTCTTTCTATGTTCAGCTCCCTACCTTTGGCTTTGCTGAGTTCATTTCTGTCCCATATCTCTCTCTCTCTGCACAGGAGCCTCTGGTGAAAGCTGCCTCTAGTCAGCCATCTTCCTTCCAAACTACTTGAGATAAAATATACTTTGAGACAAAGATTATAACTCAAGACAAAGAAGGGCATTTTATAATAAAAGGTCAATCTATCAGGAAGATACAGCAATTACAAACATATATGCACTTAAAAGCAGAGCTTCAACAATATGTGAAGCAGAAGCTGTCAGAATTAAAGGCAAACAGAAATTTCAACAATAATAGTTGTAGATGTCAATATCTCACTTTCAAAAATAGATACAACATGTTGGTAGAAGATCAGTGAAGAAAGAGAAGATTTGAACAACACTATAAATCACCTAGTCTAATAGATATCTATAGAACACTCTAAAGAACAGCAGAATACACGTTCTTCTCAAATACGTAATGGAACATTCTTTAGTCAGGATAAACTACATGTCAGGTTATAAAGTAAGTCTGAATAAAGTTAAAGAATTGAAATTATACAAAGTATGTTCTCTAACTGCAAAGAAATAAATTGGAAATTGAGAATGGAAGGAAATTTGGGAGATTTACAAATATGTGAAAATTAAGTAACAAATTCCTAAATAACAAGTGGGTTAAAGAAGGAGTCACAAGGAAAATTAGAAAATATTTTGAGATAAGAGAAAAATAAAAATACAATATTCTGAAACTTAGAGGATATAGCAAGAGTAAATTTATGGATGTAAATACCTATATTTATTTAAAAAAAATTTTTTATTAAATCATAGCTGTGTATATTAATGCAGTAATGGGGTACAATGTGCTGGTTTTATATATAATTTGAAATATTTTCATCAAACTGGTTAATATAGCCTTTATGGCATTTTCTTAGTTATTGTGTTAAGACACTTATATTCTACATTTAGAAAGATTCACATGTACCCTTGTAAGAGGAATCATAGGTATGGTCCCACCAATCACCCTCCCCCCACTCATCCTCCCCACTCCCTTTTCCCCATATTCTGGGGCTATAATTGGGTTATAGCTTTCCTATGAAAGCTATAAATTAGTTTCATAGTAGGGCTGAGTACATTGGATACTTTTGCTTCCATTCTTGAGATACTTTGCTAAGAAGAATATGTTCCAGCTCCATCCATGTAAACATGTAAGAGGTAAAGTCTCCGTCTTTCTTTAAGGCTGCATAATATTCCATGGTGTACATATACCAGAATTTATTGATCCATTTGTGGGCCATTGGGTACTTGGGCTTCTTCCATGACTTAGCAATTATGAATTGGGCTGCAATAAACATTCTGGTACAAATATCTTTATTGTAGTGTGATTTTTGGTCTTCTGGATATATACCTAGGGGAGGAATTGTAGGATCAAATGGCAGGTCTACTTTTTGGTTCTCTAAGTGTTCTCCAAACATCTTTCCAAAAGGAACATATTAGTTTGCATTCCTGCCAGCAGTGTGGAAGTGTTCCCTTTTCTCCACATCCACACCAGCATCTCTGGTTTTGGGATTTTGTGATGTGGGCTAATCTTACTGGAGTTAGATGATATCTCAAAGTAGTTTCAATTTGCATTTCTCTGATGATTAAGGACAGTGAGCATTTTTTCATATGTCTGTAGGCTGTGCACTTGTCTTCTTCAGAGAAGTTCCTCTTCAAGTTCCTTGCCCACCCTGAGAGGGGATCACTTGTTCTTTTCTTGTTAATACATTTGAGTTCTCTGTGGATTCTATAAATACCCATATTTGAAAAGAAGAAAAATCTGAAGTCGACAATTAATCTTTTACCCTATGAAATTAGAACAGAAAAATAAATTTCATCAAAAGCAAACAGAGATAAGGATTAACAACTACATCTCACATGAGATTAACTTTTGAGTAGTGGGGAGGGCAAGAAGGAGTTGGATAAATTCCCACCCAATGGGTACATTTCAGGGGTATATGACACACTTCCTGGGTGAGAGACACAACTACAACTCAAACTTTAACCTTACAAAACCAAACTATGTAACCCAATCATTGTACCCTCATATTAACCTGAAATAAAAAAAAATAACCTAAGCATGGTGGCTCATGTCTATTATCCTAGCATACTGGGAGGCTGAGGCAGGTGGATCGCCTGAGCTCAGGATTTTGAGACCAGCCTAAACAAGAGTAAGGCCAGGCATTCTTGTAGACACCAGTTACTGGGGAGGTTGAGACAAGAGGATTGCTTAAGCCCAACAGTTTAAAGTTGCTATGAGCTATGATAACATAGCATTCTATCCAGGGTGACACAGTGAGACTCTGTCTCAAACAAATAAAATAAAAAATTAAATAAATAATAAATAAAAGGCAGTGATAATAGACCATGGATAAATTGGATAAAAACCTGAACTCAACCCTGTACTGTTGTGTTGGAGCTCCCATAACTATTAATACTTAAGTTCAATTATTCACTAGAAAGACCCATGTCTTAACATATAGTCATACTCATGACAATGATTTATCATAAAGAATACAAAGAAGAAAAACAAGTCAACCTAGTATATTTGAAAAACAAATGGTAGAATAAAGACTTTTAAGACAAACATAAACTAAGAGTACTCCTCACCAGACTTCTATAAGAAAAAGTATAAAAAGTTCTTCAGGCAGAAAGAAAATTAGATACCAGGTGGAAACTTGTACAGGAGGTCCCCAAGTTACAAACATCTGACTTAGGTACAACTCCCACTTATGAACAGAGGCTATTATAGTAAGTCCCCAAGTTTCAAACCTCTGATGGATGTATGACTCACACTTATGAATGGAGGCTATTGCATGTAATAGGTAAATGTACCTGTTCCAACTTTTATACAAATTCAACTTAAGAACAAACCTACAGAACTTATCTCATTTGCAACCCAGGGACTGCCTATACATACACAGAAATAATGTGGGTGAATATAAGATTTTTCCTCATTATTTTTTAAAAGACAACTATTCAAAGTAAAAATAATAACATACTATATGGTTTATGGCATATGTTGAAGAAAAATGCATTACTATATTAGCACAAACAGAAGAAGAAAATGTCCAATGTTATAAAGTTCTTCGGTATAACATTACATAAAGTTAAACTGTGATAAGTTTAAAGATGCATATTATAAACCCCAAAGCAATAATTATAAAAATAAAACAAATTACAGCAAATAAATCAATAGTGAGGATAAAATGGAACAAGAAGAATACTCAATTTAAATAAGGCAGAAAAGAAGGGGAAAAGGAATTAAAATACTGAACAAACAGAATAGCAAAATAGATTTAAACCAATACCAAACTATTTATGCACTTAATGGAAATGGCCTAAACATTTTAATCAAAAGGACTTTCACCTTGCGTATGCACAGAATGGCATTCAGCCAAAAAGCAAAGGAGACCCATTGGCAGATTTCGGGATCCTTTTTGTGTGCGTGTAGCTTCTTCCTCTTTGGTCTTGTAGCCTTGGCATCCCCAGACCCTGATCTATGTCTCCTCAACTTAGCAAGATTCCTGAGCTCTGTTTAGTTACTCCTCCTTATAGTGATGTGAAGAATTTGTCTCCACAAGTAAAGATGGGGCTCAACTTGTTTCCCTTTTCATGGATCATTCCTGCTCTGCTTTTTATCCAGTTTCTGAAAAAAAGTGTTTCATTTTTGTCTCATTCTCTATGTATATATTGGGGTGGGTGGTCCTGTAGCATTTGCTTTTTTGAGGGCAGAAGCAAAAATATGAGCATCATTAATTTTTAAGCCTATCATAATGAGTTATTATGAGTTCCTTTAAAAAAATCTCTCTGGAGACCTCATTTTCCTGTTCCTGGCTTTTTTGTTTGTTAGCCCTATTTCAAGTTTGTCATAATGGAAGGTAGTTCTGCCTCGGAACATTTATTGCTTCTAGTGTCACTGATGGAAAAACGGAAACCAGTGTGAGTCTTGCTTCTTTGAAGAATACTTACTTTTTTCTGTGAAACTTGTAAGATCTTATCTTTGTCTTTAGATCAGAGATTTCAAAAAGGCATTTTAAGTATTAGTGTGTTTAGTTTAGTTTTTTTCTTTTTTAACTCATTTTCTTTGGTTGGCACTTTGAGCACATTCAATGTGTGGGGAGTTTTAGCTTTGAAGAATTATGTCCTTTTTTTAAAAATCTTTTTTTAAAAATAGAGTCTTGATTTGTCACCCTGGGTAGAGTGCTGTGGTGTCACACAGCTCATAGCAACCTCCAACTCCTGGGCTTAGGTGATTCTCTTGCCTCAGCCTCCTGAGTAGCTGGGACTACAGGTGCCTGCCATAACGCCTGGCTATTTTTTTGTTGCAGTTTGGCTGGGGCTGGGTTTGAACCTGCACCCCCCCCCACCAGTATATGGGGCTGGTGCCCCACCCACTGAGCCACAGGCGCCACCCAGAATTGTATCCTTTTTGATAATTTTCTCCTCTTCTATTTTTTTCTCCCTTATCCCTTTTAAGAACTGACATTAGTTAGATGGGGGATTTCTGGGAAAATGGGGACTGAAGACCTCATTCTTGAGAAAGAATGGGAAAAGAGGAAAACTTAAAAAGTAAGCTGAGTGAGTCGGAACAAAGAAAAGTCAGTTAGTTTATGTTTAAGCTAGCCATTGCTAGCAAGCTTCTTGCCTTTTCTGAAATTCTAGTCTGTTGGGGATACAGCTAACAAACACCCTCCTGGGTTTGTGAGCCCTCTGAGGAGAATAATGGTCATAGAAAAGTCTATGATAAGTCCTAGAAAAAGATACATCTTCTAGGGCATTTCCTGTCCGTTAAACAGGCAAAGCAGATATCTATTGTGGAGATTTGCATTTGCCTGGGGTGGAGACCAAGGGAGTAGCTCGAGCTCTGAGATATGGGCAGAAGAGCTTATATCCCTTATAGCAGAGGGAAATCCTCTGTGGTGGTGATGGGAGGAAAATGCCTCCCTCCCACCCATCCCTCAGAGGAGATTAATGCTGATGGCATTTTACTCCACAGAGAACTTAGTGGAGCTTACCACCTCCCTAGAAATCTGTGTGTGTGACCTCAAGCAGGAGGCTGTCCCAATCCAAGGCTCAGATTTCAGATTACTGAAGGCCACACTTAAGGTTAATTATAATAACAATAGAAGCTGATAGGATTAATCTGAGAAACTGCTGACATCTTTGTTCTCTCCCTCATCTTACCCTCTGGGCAAATAAACTGCAATAAAATCAGAGTTGAGCATACACTCTGGGCCATTGCTGGAATCCCACGATGGGCTATGGACCCCTGGCTCCTGCTTTTAATTCTACTCTGTCTCTTGTCTTTCTTTACCGTTGCTTCTAACTCTGTATTTCTTCAGTCAATCGCCACCAGTGTCCACAGGTCTCAGCAGATGCTGCTCTCAGGATGGGACCCCGACAGGGGATCTACATGGATCCTAATGCTTTTTTTCTAATGTTTTTTGTTTCTTATTTATTTGTTGTAACTCATAGAGCTAGCAATTTTACCACAGAGTTTTATATTTTGACAGATTTTGGATTTCTAAAGACTTTTTTATTTTTCTGATCACTAATCTTTTTTTCATAGTATTTTGCATTTGTTTTGGGTATACTGTAAATATCTCTGAGCATTATATTAATAGTGTTAGGGGAATTTATATATAGGCATACCTAGGAGATATTGTGAGCTTGGTTTCATATCACTACAATAAAGTAAATATTGCAATAAAGTAAGTCACACTAATTTTTTGCTTTTCCAGTACATGCAAAAGTTATGTTTACCCTGGAGCATATTAAGTGTGCAATGGCATTATATCTAAAAATGTATACCTTACTTTAATATTTTACTGCTAAAAAAATCTGAGCCTTCACTGAGTCAAGTTACAATCATTTTGCTGGAGGAGAGTCTTGATGCTGATGGCTACTGACTGATCAGGGTGGTGGTTAATGGAGGTTAGGGTGGCTGTGGCAGTTTCTTTGTTGAATCTGCTGACTCTTCCTTTCACAAGAGATTTCTCTATAGCATGCAATGCAATTTGATAGCATTTTACCCACATTCGAACTTCTTTGAGTTGAAATTGAAGTTAATTCTCCCCTTCTATTTTCCTTTCTTCTCCTTTTCAAGAACTCACAGTAGTTGGATGGGGCATCTCCTATACGAATCCTAATTTTTTTCTTTATTCTTAATTTTTTCTGCCACCAATGTTCACAGAGTCTTCACAAAGCATAGATCCTACCTCAGGGAACCACTTTCTTTGCGCATCTAAGAAAGGAGCAAATCCTTATCCATTCAAGTTTGACATTACCTCATTAAGGTTAATTATTTCTAGCTTTTGATTAAAAATGAAAATTGTGTGACTCTTCCTTTCACTTGAACACTTAGAGACCATTGTAGAATTTGTTAGGTCCAAAAAAACCTCCTGAAGTAGCCCCAACTGACAAACTCAAGACTCGCTCCGATGTAATAGGCATGAGATGAGTTTTATTTCAGGCCCTGGGTAGCCTGGACTCTCCTGGCATGCAAGCCTAGGACGAGCCCCGAACTCGGGGTGAAGGCAGTTTTTATGGGGTACAGAAAGCAAGAGGGGTAGGGTCAGATTTGAGTACACTTTTCATTGGTGGTTGGTGATTTCATTAGTAAAGGAGGAAGTAAAGGAGGATTTGCATTGGTAGCTGATGATTTCACTAGTAAAGGTGAATTTGGATTGGTACAGGTGAGGAGTGGAGGGTCCCTTAACCAGG
>CAUYTI010016002.1:0-15355 GCA_963575145.1 Galago senegalensis | reverse complement strand
TAAAGTGCCGTGGCAATACAGCTCACAGCAACCTCCAACTCCTGGGCTCAAGCGAGTCTCCTGCCTCAGCCTCCCAAGTAGCTGGGACCACAGGCACCCGCCACAATGCCCGGCTATTTTTTGGTTGCAGCCATCATTGTTGTTTGGCAGGTCTGGGCTGGGGATTCGAACCCACCACCTTAGGTGTATGTGGCTGGCGCCTTAGCAGGTTGAGCTATAGGCGCCGAGTGAACAATTATTTATTATTAAAGTTTAACATTATATAATTAATAAAAATAATATAAAACTCATATCCTGGCGAAATAGCCACATGACAGCTAAAAACTGTATATTCTCTTCCCATTCTCCCGCTGTTCCCTTTGCATTCTTTCCAAAAATCGGGACTTTTTAAAAATGCCACAGGACAAGGGACAAATTTTTAAAAATCAGGACTGTCCCGCCAAAAGCAGGATGTCTGGTCACCTTAAGTCCCGTGTACAATCAGATGATCACTCAGACCACTGTGCACAGACAGACAAGGACTGGAATTCCTGTGCACAAGCAGATGGAGACTCTGACCACTATGCACAACCATCCAAGGACTCTGACCACAGTACACAACCACACATGGACTGTGAACCCTGTGCAACACTACATGAAGACTCAGACTCCTATACATGACTACAAAAGAACTATGACCCCTGTGCACAACCAGATGTCGACACTGACAGAGTGAAAAACAAGACTGGGACTCTGAAACTTGTAGACAGCTAGATGGGGACTTAGAACCCTGGCACAGCCAAATGCTGTCTGTGATCCCTGTGAACATCCAGACAAGAACTCTGAGCCCTGTGCACAACCAGAAGAGGACTCTGAACATTTGCACAGTGAGACAGGAACTCTGACCACTGTGCACAGGGAACTCTGACCTGTGTGCACAATCTGACAGGACTCCGAACAATATTAACAGCCAGACGGGGACTCTGATGCCTGTGCACATCTGAACAGGACTGAGATCCCTGTGCACAACAACATGAAGACTCTGACCCATGTGCACAACCACAGAAGCACCATGACCACTGTGCATAACTACACTGGGGCTCTGACCTCTGTGCAGAACCAGGACTGGACTCAGATCCCTGCATACAAACACAAAGGATCATGACACAATTCTCAACCAGATGCAGACTCTGACCCTTGAACTTTGTGCACTGCCGGACAGCGATTCTGAACCCTGGAACACCCAGATGGGGTGTGTAATCATCTTGCATAACCAGACAGGTTGACCCTTGAGCACAACCAAATGAAGACTTTGACACCTGCACAGTCCCCAGATGGGGACTCTAAATACTGTGCACAGTCAACCAGGGCTCTGAACTTTGTGCACAGTCAGACGAAGACTCTGATGCCTGTGCAAAACCAGACAGGGACTTTGATCCCTCTGCACAACCAGAGGGTGACTATGAACTCTGCACAGATCTATATGGTGCCTCTGACCCCTGGGCACAACCAAATGAGGACTTTGACACCTGTGCACAAGAAGACGGGAACTCTGAACTCTGTGCATAACCAGATGAGTACCCTCAATCTTGTGCACAGGTAAAATGGGACTCTGAACCCTTTGCATAGGTAGATAGGAACTCTGAACACTGAGATGTCTGGACAGGCACTCTGAGCCCTGTGCACAGCCAGGCAGAGACTCTGACCACTGTGCATACCACACAAGGACTGTGATCAATGTACATAACTGTAAGTGGACTCTGACCCCTATGCACAACCTGACAACAACTCATGCCACTGCACAGCCACACGGGGACTCTGACTTCTGTGAACAGCCAGATATGTCTCTGACCTCTGTGCATAATCAGACAGACACTCTGATCCCTGTGCAAAACCACACAAGGACTGTGACCCCAGTGCACAACTAGATGGGGACTATGACCCCTGTGAATAACTAGACAGAGACTCTAACCACTGTGAACAACCAGAAGGGGACTAAAGCACAGAGAACAATCAAACGTGGACTCTGAATATTGTGCACAGTTGAATGGGGACTCTGACTCCAGTGCACAGCCAGATGGGGCTCCAACCTCAGGGAAAAACCAGACCTGGACTCTGACTCCTGTGAAGAACTAGACAGGAACTCTGAACCCTGTGCAGACAGGGCCAGACAGGGCCTCTGACCTGGTAAACAACTAGTCCAGGAATCTGACCCTTGGGCACAACTAGACAAACACTCTGACCCCTGTACACAACCATACAAGGTGTCTGGGTGTAGCCATTGTGAGTTAATTTCTTCTTGAAAGTTGAAAGTTGAAACCTCATGAATGGAATTAATGACCTCATAAGAAGATGACAGGGAATTAGCAAGTCCACTTACTCATGTGAAGATATAATGGATGCAGTGTGCATCCCACAGAGGACCCTTCTTGAAATCATTGAACTCGTACTGGCATCCTGATTTCAGACTGCCAGGTTGCAGAAATGTGAGAAATATATCTCTATTGTTTCTAGGATGCTTAGTTTATGGTATTTTTAAGGACTTGAATAGCTGTCTCTCAAATAATAACATACAAATGGACAAAAAGCAATAAGTGATACCCCAAATCATTGGAGAAAATAAACCTTAATCCAAACCATAATGATATATCATCTCACACTTATTAAGATGGCTATACTTAAAAGGCAGAAAATAGCAAGTGTTAGTGAATATCTGAAAAAATTGAAATTCTTGTACTATGTTGGTAGGATTATAAATGATGCAAACACAATGAAACAGAGTATAGAGATTTCTCATAAAAATTAAAAATAGATAACCCATATGATCCACCAAATCCACTTCTGGAGATAAATATATATATATATATATATTTTAAAATTACTATTATTACTATTTTTTTGGGATAGGTACATGGACCATGTTCACAGCTGCAATATTCACAATAGCAAAGAGGTGGAATAACCTGAATGTTCATGGATGCATAAATGAAAAATAAAATGGGGGCTTACACTATGGGATATTATTTAGCTTCATAATCTATATAATATCTTATGTGGTATTTGACCTTTAACAAGGTTAAATCCTGATAGCACTAGGCTAAGTGAAATAAGTCAGTCACAGAAGGCAAATACTGTGTAATTTTACTTATATGAAATATTTAACATAGTCAAATTTGTATGGACATAAAGTAAAATGGTGGTTATATTGGCTGGGGGCAGACAGAAAAAAATAGTTTGCTGTTTAATGAGTATAGTTTAAATACACTTCAATCTAATGTGTTTCATGCTTAAAATTATTTAAAAAATAAGTTTTTTACTTTGGTAAAATAAAAATTGTATAAAATGAATAATGAAATCAACTTTATAACTTAAAAATTTTCAGAGAATATTTTCTGTACCTGGTACTCAAAGCTGCTTTTTTCAGAACTGTTTTAACTAAACTGCACCATTGTAAGAAGCCACACATGACTTAAGATTTAAAATGAACATAAATCTTTATCTTAGTCAGTGCCTACTAAAGATAATAAATTGATTTTGTCATAGAATCACCAATAGCAGTATCTCATAATAACAAGGCTAACTAAACACTATGTGCTACTTTACCCTCCTTGGGTGATAGTGAAAATATCCCATATTATGTGGTAGAGAGCAGACTACTGTTTACTTTGAGGTGCAGTCTTTTCTAAATCAAGACTATAGAACTATACTCCCCTTTCCCTTAAATATTGGCAGGGTAATTTGACTAGTTTTAGTTAATAAAATTGGAATGGGGGTAACACATGCATGTTCCATTTACATATAGGATGTACCTGTCAGTGGTATGTACCCTAGTCCTCCCTGGGTCTTTAGTAGCTTTATGTATAGTGCAGATGACCCTAACGCTCATGCACTTCCTGATATACACATAGCAAACAGAAAAAAAGTTCCTTGATATTTTAAGCCACCATTATTCCAGGCTTTATTTCTAAAGCATTTTTTTTTTTTTAATATAGCCTCAAGTGTCGCCCTTGGTAGACTGCTGTGACATCATAGCTCACAGCAACCTCCAACTCCAGGGGTTAAGCAGTTCTCTTGCCTGGGCCTCCCAAATAGCTGGGACTACATGTGCCCACCACAACACCCAGCTATTTTTTTTTTTTTTTTTGGTTGTAGTTGTCATTGTTGTTTGGCAGGCCTGGGCTGAATTTGAACCCCCTATCTCTGGTGTATGTAGCTTGTGCCTTAGCCACTTGAACTACAGGAGCCACACCTTCTAAAGCATTTTCTAACCTAACTTATCCTAATTATATTATCCTAGTATAATTTTTGTCATAGTGTATAATAATTCCACAAGTAAAATGTTTTACATTATAAATTTATACATTTCTAAATGTATAAAAATTTTAAAAATACTAAATGTCTTAATAAGATAATATTTAATTATTAAAAATTTCATGTCTACATTTTTATCTTTTTATATGAAAATATTTTGTCTCAGTCAAATATTAATATTTAATATTCAGCTATTTACCATTTGCAAAAATATAAATGAAGTTACCACTGAAAAAATTATCATTCTTAATAATGATATAAATAAGAACTTTGTAATTATTAAAATAATTGTCTCTTATTAAAATAAAATTACTAAATACTATCCTGAAAGATTTTACGAATTGTCACATGTTAATTCTAAGGAAAAACCATTCTTGTAAATCACTGTTTATTGTTTTGGGGTTTTTTTTTAGAGACAAAGTCTCACTGTATTGCCCTTAGTAGCATCAGAGCTCACAACAACATCCAACTCCTGGGCTTAAGCAATTCTCTTGCCTCAGCCTCCTAAGTAGCTAGGACTACAGGTGCCCACCACAATGCCCAGGTATTTTTATTGTTGCAGTTTGGCAGAAACCAGGTTTGAACCCGCCACCCTCAGTATATGGGGCTGGTGCCCTATGCACTGAGCCGTAGGCACCGCCCATAACTTGCTCTTGTCTCTGCTGCTTGCATCAGCTTAGTTCTTCTGCAACACTGAAGCAATCAGCAGAATTAAATAAATTGTGTTGTTTTGACTTTTGTTGTCATGAGAATACCAATACTCAGATGAATAACACACTTTAACATATTTCAGTTCATTTTCTATATATTTTATATCATCAGTCACACAGTAACTGGTATTCATCATGCAAGCAATTTGGATAAGACTTCAATGATACCAACATTAAAGATATTTCTCTCTCTCTCTTGGCTCGGTGCCTGTGGCTGGGGTGGCTGGGGCGCCAGCCACGTCCGCGTACACCTAGGATGGAGGGTTCAAATCCAGCCCGGGCCCGCCAAAACAACAATGACAGCTGCAACCAAGAGATGGCCAGGCGTTGTGGTGAGCGCCTGTGGTCCCAGCTGCTTGAGAGGGTAAGGCAGGAGACTTGCTTGGGCCCGGGAGTTGGACATTGCTGTGAGCTGTGATGCTACGGCACTCTACCCAAGGGGTAGTGCTTGAGGCTCTGTCTCAAAAAAAAAAAAAAAAAAAAGATATTTCTCTCAGTGAAGATTAGTGTGGAAAACTGCAATTAAATTAGTGTCAAACAAACATCATTTCAAATAAGTTGATGTAAAATTCTAATGCTTGAACATATAATTTTATTTTTCAATTTCAAATACTCTTCAATTTGAAAATACAATTTGAATTTCAAAATTGGTGTCCATAGTTCCGGGTTAGGGCGCTGGCCACATGCACTGGGGCTGATGGGTTCAAACCTGGCCTTAGCCTGCTAACCTACAATGATAACAAAAACAAGAATGAAAAATAGCTGGGCCTTGTGGCAGGTGCCTGTATAGTCCCAGGTACTTGGGAGGTTGAGACAAGAGAATTCCTGAAGCCCAAAAGTTTGAGGTTGCTGTTAGCTGAGATGCCATAGCCCTTCACCAAAGGTGACATAGTGAGATTCTGTCTCAAAAAAAAAGGGGGGGGGGGAGTTTAGTATTTTTTATGCATGGTTTAAGAAAGGGCTGTAAATACATCCATCACCTGAATAATGTACATTATACCTGTTAGGTGGGTTTTTACCTCTGCCCTCCTGACTCTTCTATTCTGCTTGGTTTTCATGAATTTTTATTTGCCTCTGTGACCTTTTGTGTCCATTGGTTAAATAGCAGAAAGTACATGTGTTTGTTTTTTCATTCTTGAGGTACTTCACTTAGAACATGGTCTCTAGTTCCTCCAAATTGCTGCAGAAGGCATTAATTTATCTTTATGGCTGAATAGTACTCCCTAACACACATGTACATTTTATTAATGAACGAATTTATGGGTACTCAGTTGATTTCACATTTTTGAAATTGTGAATTGTGCTGCAATAAACATTCAAGTGCACATGTCTTTTGCATGAAATGACTTATTTTCCTTTTGTTAGCTATCCAATGATACAAGTGCTGTATGGAAGCATGCACCTACTTTTAGTTCTTTGGTAAAGCTCCATACTGTTTTCCATTAAGGATACTATTGATACTCGAATTTCTTCTTCAAAAGGTCCTTAGTCTCTGGGATTCAAAGAATGAAACCATGGACCATCACAAGGGCAAGGGGAGTGGGAGACTAAGGTGCTGGTGTCTCACCAGCAGTTATCTGGCCTTTCCAACTATTGGAGCCTCCTGAAGCCACCTGCCTACCCTCCAACCCACTGGTTGCTCTGCTGGCTGCTCTTCCTTTCAGCTCCACTGAGCTAGCTGGGGTGCCACTGGCCTATATCACTGATATGCAGTCCCACCGACTGTGTAGAAGTGTTCCTTTCTCTCTGTATCCACATAAGCATCTGTTATTTTTGGACTTTTTGGTAAAAGCCATTCAAACAGGAGTAAAGTAATATCTCATTGTGGTTTTAATTTGCATTTTTTTGATTATCTAGTGAAGCTGGGCATTTTTTCCCCGTGGTTTTTGGTCATTTTCTATCATCTTTTGAAAAAACTGTTCCTATCTTCAGCCCACTGTAAGTTGTATTTTTCTTGTTAGCTTATTTCTTACTGATGTATTGGAGCTCTTTATAGCTTGTGGATATTAGCCCTTTATCCAGATTGCATTTTTTTCCTCCCATTTTGCATTTTAAATTCTTTGGCCAGGCTAAGTAGAAGAGTTCTATGTTTTCTTCTGGGATGCCTTTTATTTTTTTTTGAGACAGAGGTTCATTATGTCACCCTCTGTAGAGTCACAACTCACAGCAACCTCAAACTCTTAGGCTTCCGTGATTCTTTTGCCTCGGCCTCCCAAATAGCTGGGACTATAGGAGCCCACCACAATGCATGCCTATTTTTTGTTGTTATTGCAGTTGTCGTCGTTGTTTAGCAGGCCTGGGCTGGGTTCAAAACTGCCAGCCCTAGCTTGTATGCCTGGCACCCTAACCTCTGAGCTATGGGCACTAAGCCTTTTCTGAGATTCTTATGTTTGGTGCCTTACATTTAAGTATTTTACCCATTTTTAATTAATTTTTGTGAGTGGTGAGAGATAGGAGTCTTGTTTCATTCTCCTACATGTGGCAATTCAATTTTCCCTGCTCCGTTCATTGAATAGGGCTTCCTTTTCCCAATGTATATTATTGCCTACATTATCAGTGGTCAGTTGACTGTAGATAGATGATTTTATGTTTGAGTTCCCTCTATTCTGTTGCATTGGTTTATATCTATACCATGCTGTTTTTGTTATTATAGCCTTCTAATATAGTTTGAAGTCTAGTCATGTGCTGCTCCAGTTTTGTCCTTTCTGCTTAGGATTTCTCTGGCAATTCAGGCTCTTTTCTGGTTTCATATGAAACCTAGAATTATTTTTTCTAGATCTATGAAATATGTTATTGTTATTGCTATTTTGATGGGGATTGCATTGAATCCATAATTACTTTAAATATTATGGGCACTTTAACAACATTGACTTTTACCAATCTATAACTAGGATATGTCTCTGCATTTGTTTGTGTTACACATAATTTCTTGAACATATAATTTTGTAAATTATAATTCAGCCCAATTATATCCAAGAATGATTTAAAGTATTTATAAAAAAAAATTCATGCAAATGTGAAAGAGTATAGAAGTGAGTCTTAACATTTCTTGAAGCTGGAGAAAGAGTTGCTAAATTATTAAGTTTCCAGCAGTACCTATAACGTAGGTATCTAATGTTGTGACCCTCACTTTGAGAAGTGTTGAAGACATTTTGTTTTGCCATACTAGTTCTTAAGATGGCAAATGTTCTCTTTTTTTTCTTTTTCTTTTTTTTTTGAGACAGAGCCTCAAGCTGTCCCCCGGGGTAGAGTTCCATGGCATCACGCTCACAGCAACCTCCAACTCCTGGGCTCAAGCGAGTCTCCTGCCTCAGCCTCCCAAGCAGCTGGGACTACAGGTGTCCACCACAACGCCTGGCCATTTTTTGGTTGCAGCCATCATTGTTGTTTGGTGGGCAGGGCTGGGGATTCGAACCCGCCATCTTAGGTGTATGTGGCTGACGCCTTAGCCGCTTGAGCCACAGGCGCTGAGCCGGCAAATGTTCTCAACATTTGACTATTAATTAGTTAAGTATTGCTGATAATGCTTTTTCAGAAATTTCATATGACAGGCAGGATGTGGTGGCTCACACTTATAATCCTATTACTCTAGGAGGCTGAGGCAGGTGGACTACCTGAGTTCATAGGTTGTAGACCAACCTGAGCAAGTGTGACACCCCATCTCTAAAAAATAGCCAGGTGCTGTGATGAGTGCCTTATACCAGCTACTGGATTAGTAGAGCCCAGGAGTTTGAGGTTGCTGTGAGTTTGAGGTTGCTGTCACTATCTAGGGTGACAAAGTGAGACTCTGTCAAAAGGAAGGAAGGAAGGAAAAAAGGTTGGTTTGAGTAAATTTCATATCAAGTAGTTTTTTCAACATTAAGGGAACATAGAAAAATATATAGTAAATATTTTTCATTCCTGCTAGATATGTATTTTTCATTCCTGCTAGATATGTAGATAGAGTATTTCTCAAGCTTGAGTGCATAATTAACTGAAGTACCTAAAGTAATGCTTATTTGTTGGTTGTATTCCCTAGAGTTCCAACCTGAGGAATTTGACATTTTTAAAAATTCCCCCACTTGATTAGAATGGACAAGCAGAATTAAGAATCCTCAATTAGGCTCGGCGCCTGTGGCTCAAGTGGCTAAGGTGCCAGCCACATACACCTAAGGTGGCGGGTTCGAATCCCCAGCCCAGCCCACCAAACAACAATGATGGCTGCAACAACAACAAAAAAATGGCCAGGAGTTGTGGTGGGCGCCTGTAGTCCCAGCTACTTGGGAGGCTGAGGCAGGAGACTCGCTTGAGCCCAGGAGTTGGAGGTTGCTGTGAGCTGTGATGCCACGGCACTCTACCCAGGGGGATAGCTTGAGGCTCCATCTCAAAAAAAAAAAAAAAAAAAAAGAATCCTCAATTAGATTAGGGAGAGAATCCTAATTAGATTGAGAGAATCCTCAATTTAGATTAGATTTTAGTCTAATCTAAAAGTAGGTATTAACATAAAAATATGTCTAGATATTCCTGTCTCAATATGTTTTGAACTGTAGCACAATTTAACACTTTACAATGGCATGTGAAGAGAAAAAGAAACAAGCTCTGATTTAAAAATGACTATGTCATAAATATGTTCAGAATAAACCCGTTACAGAAAAGTTACTGCACAATTTATGTAGCTTCTAACAACAGAGAAATCTTTGATATAAGAAATAGAAACATTGATGGTAATGGGGAAGGTGCAGTAAGAAAGACTAGGAAGCAATTTAGTGATGATTGAAATATTCTTATCCTGATTAAATGTTATAATGGGGTACACATTTATCAAAACTCATCAAATTGTACACTTAACATATATGCATTTCAGCTTGGCGCCTGTGGCTCAAGCGGCTAAGGCGCCAGCCACATACACCTAAGGTGGTGGGTTCGAATCCCCAGCCCCACCAGCCAAACAACAATGATGGCTGCAACCAAAAAATGGCCAGGCATTGTGGCGGGCGCCTGTAGTCCCAGCTGCTTGGGAGGCTGAGGCAGGAGACTTGCTTGAGCCCAGGAGGTGGAGGTTGCTGTGAGCATGATGCCATGGCACTCTACCTAGGGGGATAGCTTGAGGCTCCGTCTCAAAAAAAAAAAAAAAAAAAAATATATATATATATATGCATTTCATTATACATGAAGGACATAGGTAGAAGTAAAAGACCAATCATACATAGTATAAGCAACGACTACTTTATTCCAAGCAAGGAAGTCATATACTACCATCATCTGCATTTTTAAGAAACTCAAAGGCAGGGAGAAGAGTGGAGAAGTCTTACCGTGGGAAAATGGGAAGCCTTTTAGTGCGTCATGATTGAAGGCTGATGCAAATGCTGAACTGGCCGCTGGTTTTGCTAATTAGTAGGAAAATATATTACATGATTGGGTAGTGGTGCCAATTTACCTTGCTCTGGTAGGTCCTAAATTAGATGAAGGACAAAAACAAGAAAATTGTCAGCTACTAAATTCTGGCCCTTTGTATCTGATTATACAAACTGTTCCCCACCCCACGGGGCTGCCTGGTAGAGATAGTGTCTAACTTCTCACAACGCTTCTAGGTAGTGGTTGCAGACTGTCATTTCTTTTTTGTTCTTTTCTTTATTTTTGAGACAGAGTCTCACTTTGTTGCCCTCAGTTGAGTCCCTTGATGTCACAGCTCATAGCAACCTCAAACTCTTGGGCTTAAGCCATTCTCTTGTCTTAGCCTCCCAATATCTGGGACTATAGGGACCTGCCACAAGCCAGGCTATTTTTTGTTGCAGTTGTCATTGTTGTTTAGCAGGCCTGGGCAGGATTTGAACCTGCCACCCTCACTGTAAGTGGCTGGTTGCCCTACCCCCTGATCTATGGGGCCGAGTCTGTCATTTCTGTTTTTATATAGTATTTGAACTCTGTCCATTTGTATACTTAATACCTTAAATATGATAAAAAGAAAGAAGTAAACAACAGATTCCCTGATAGGTTTGAGGAAGCAAAGAGAGCTATTACTTAAAGTGACCCCAAATCTTCACACACTCATAAGGAAATAAACCAAACAAACCCCACAGCCAAACAGAACAGCCCATTTTACGCCCCAGTGAGAATGGAGAGCAGTATCCTCACTGTAGACTTGATAATACAGCCCAGCTCCTACTAAAACGTCCTTATAAAATAAAGCCTGCCGCTTTTTATGATGCGCTCATCTTGAGTGCGCCCCTATGACACCGGTCCGGAGGGAAACAGTGACAGTGCAGTAAAATAACCCGCGGCTGCTTACGTCTTGCTTAGACGCAAAGCTGGTGGATTACAGAGCAGCTGGTTGCAGCTCGCAGTAAGTACGGCTTTGGGCCCCCAGCGTCCTCAACCGTCAGACTGCGATGATTCCAGTATCGCTGGTTGTGGTGGTGGTGGGCGGCTGGACTGCTGTCTACCTGATCGACCTGATGCTGAAGGTGAGGATCTAAAGCTGAAGGCAAAAAAGCCTATAGTTCCTGTGGCTGGCATGCTGAGCCCTGAGTGGTCTGAGGCCTTTTGTTTTCTCCTGCCTGCCACCGCACCGCAGGAGAGATGTAGCGCCTTGTTGGTGATGTAGGCTCTTCTGGGCTCTGGTCCTGCCCCGAGGCATAGGGGGTGGGTTGAAATGTACTCTTCCTCCCCCACCTCCCCTCCGTCCCCCATCCAGACCCCGCGGTCCTGCTTCTACCAGGTAAAGAAGACATATGGTTAGGAAAGTCATTGTTTTACGTAATCTTTCAAGTCATGTGCTTTTAGAGACTCTCATTTAAATGAGTCAGAATCAAGCAATAATTTACATAAGTGGGCACAAAGTTTAATGTGCTTACGACGGTCTGAGAGTCTAGTTAACATGCAGATTGTAATTATACTGGTCTGGAGTGGCACCTTAAAATGCTGCCATTCTGGCAAACACTCAAGAAGTCCTGTTCATCCCTTGACTACACAAGTGGGAAGTGGATAACATTTTTTTTTTAGGCTTTATTGACATATAAAGTCAATATTTGATTGTACAGTTTTAGAGTGTTTGTACAAAGTCTGAACAGTTTGAAACGTATTTTGATATGGTAGGGATTGTAAACCATCATTACATCAATACAGTGACTTCTGTTATCGCCCCACATTTCCTCCTGTCTCTTAACAGTTCCTTCTCTGAAGGTTCTGCACCATCTACTCACACAAACTTTTCTGTTTCCTGTCACTCTGATTTGCATTTTTCCAAGGTTTTATGTAAGTAGAATCATGCATTCTTTATAGAGGGAGGAGGATTCTGGATTGTTTTACTCAATGCTATTATATGAAAATCAGTAGCTCACTCCACATTATTGTTCAATATATGCCACTTTATAAATGTCCCAGTTTATCCTTTCCTCTGTTATAACATATGGGTTGTTTGGAGGTTTTGGCTTATACAAATAAAGTTCTGATTAACATTTAATATATATCTTTGGGCAGACATATGATTCTTTTACTTTTGGATAAATTCTTAAGAATGGAATGGTTGGATATGGTGGGTATTTAAGTTTTTAAAAAGTTGCCAATTTTCCAAGTGATTGTGCCATTTTAAAATCTTACCAGCAATACACTAGAAATCAGTTTCTTTATATCCTGCTGAACATTGGGTTTGGCAAGTCTTTAATTTTAGCTATTTGAATAGGTTTATAGTGGCTTCTTTTTTTTTTTTTTTTTTTTTTTGAGACAGAGCCTCAAGCTGTCCCCCTGGGTAGAGTGCCATGGCATTACAGCTCACAGCAACCTCCAACTCCTGGGCTCAAGCGAGTATCTTGCCTCTGCCTCCCAAGTAGCTGGGACCACAGGTGCCCGCCACAACGCCCGGCTATTTTTTGGTTGCAGCCGTCATTGTTGTTTGGCGGGTCCAGGCTGGGGATTTGAACCCGCCACCTTAGGTGTATGTGGCTGGCGCCTTAGCCAGTTGAGCTATAGGCGCCGAGCCGGCTTTTTTTTTTTTTTTTGAGACAGAGTCTCAATATGTCACCCTGGGTAGAGTGCCCAGGCATAACAGCCCACAGGAACCACAATTGCTTGGGCTTAAGTGATTTGCTTGCCTCAGCCTCCCAAGTAGCTGGGACTATAGGTGCCCGCCACAACACCTGGTTGTTGTTGTTGTTGTATTGTAGTTGTTGTTGTTTAGTAGACCATAGCCATGTTCAAACCCTCCAGCCCCATTGTACATGGCTGTTCCCCTATCCAGTGAGCTATAGGCACTGAGCCTTTAATGGCATTTCATTGTGATTTTACTTACATTTCCCTAAAGAGTAAGTTGACATTGGTATCTCAAGTCTGGAGTGTTTCTTAAAATACTTTGTCTATGGTCTTAAATTGTTTTTTTTTATTTTAAGAATTTATTAACCAAAACTACAATAAAATATCATCTGACTCCAGTTAAAATGGATTTTATCTGAAAAATAGGTAATAATGGATGCTGGCAAAGATGTGGAAGAAAGAGAACCACTGTACACTGTTGATGGGAATATAAATTAGTGTAGCCACTATGCAAAACAGTATGACCATTCCTCAAAAAAGTGAAAATAGAACTTTTTTGATAAAGCAATCCGATTACTGGGTGTATAACCAAGGAATTGGGAGATTCACTATATGGAAAAAGACAGCTATGCCCCCATATTTAATGTAGACTGTTGACAGTGGCCAAAGTATGTACGCAATCTTAATGTCCATCAAGAGATGATAAGAGATTGTGGTACAATACATAGTGTAATATTAAATGACCACAGAAAGAATGAAATTCTTCCATTTGCAACAATATGGATGGAACAAAAGAACATTAAGTGAGATAAACCAAGCACAGGAGGACATATCTTGCATGTTCTTATTCATATGTGGGAATTTTTAAGACAATTGTTCTCATGGAGACAGTAAGTAGATTGATGGTTACCAGAATCTGGGGAAAGTGGGGAATAAAGTAGAGAGGATAATGGGTGCAAAAATATATTAACAGAATAAACAATATTTGATAGTACAACAAAGTGACTATAATCAGGTTAAACTATACTTTAAGATTTGAATTAGAATATTCTAATACAAAGAAATAATAAATGCCTGAGGTGATGGATACTTTAATTATCTGTGTTTGATTAATTCACTTTGTCTGCCTATATCAAAACATCCCATGTACCTTGTTAGATATGCAACTATTATGTAAACATAATTATTAAAAGTAAAAAAATATATTGTATTTACTTAAATTATTATTTAATAAAGGTTTAAATATTTTTTACACAGTTTAAATGCAAATTCTTTATCAGACATAATACTTTGGAACAATTTTCTCCTAATTTATGGCTTTTTTTATTTTCATAAAAAATTACTTCTTAAAAGCAAGTTTCAATTTTGCTAAAGTCTTAATTTATCAAAATTAGATTGTATTTTTTAGATTGTATTTTTTTAATCCAAGTTCTCAAAATTTTTTTTGATGTTTTCTTCTAGAAGTTTAGTTGTTTAACTGTAAATTTTTGCGTTATGAATTGAAACTCTTTTCATAAATGAATATTTCACTGTTAATTTGTCAAAGTTTGTGCTTGTCGCACTGCATCTACTTTGTACATTTGCAATGTATTTAGTTTGTATGGATTTATTGCATACATTTCTGGACTTTGTAATATAGTCCTTACCATGTTGTTTGAATATGGTAATTTTCTTTTCTTTCTTTTTTTCTTTTTTTTTTTTTTGAGACAGTATCTCAAGCTGTCACCGTAGGTATAGTGTGGTGGCGTTATAGCTCATAGCAACCTCACACTCTTGGGTTTAAGTGATTCTCTTGCCTCAGCCTACCAACTACTGGAACTACAGGCACCTGCCATAACACCTGGCTATTTTTTGGTTGCAGTTGTCATTATTGTTTTAGCAAGCAAGGGCTGGGTTCGAACCTGCCAGCCCCAGTCTATGTGGCTGGAGCTCGACACACTGAGCTACAAGTGCCACCCTGAATATGGTAATTTTCTAATTATTGTTGAAATTAGATAGTTTTCCACATTTGTTCTCTTTCAAAGTTGTTAAATATTTAAAGTTCTTTGCATTTCTGTATGAATTTTGAAATTAGTGCATCAATGCTCATAAGTTCTGCTGTGGTTTTTACAATATTGTCAATTATAATATTGACTTTCTTGTGGTGTGAACTGGGTATATCCTTTGGTCATTTTTAGTCTTTTATCAGATATATTCCCAATATTTTTAATTTTTTTTTTTTTTTTTTTGAGACAGAGCCTCAAGCTGTCCCCCTGGGTAGAGTGCCGTGGCATTACAGCTCACAGCAACCTCCAACTCCTGGGCTCAAGCGAGTCTCTTGCCTCCACCTCCCAAGTAGCTGGGACCAC
>CAUYTI010016001.1:0-10903 GCA_963575145.1 Galago senegalensis | reverse complement strand
TGTGGTCCCAGCTACTTGGGAGGCAGAGGCAAGAGACTCGCTTGAGCCCAGGAGTTGGAGGTTGCTGTGAGCTGTAATGCCACGGCACTCTACCCAGGGGGACAGCTTGAGGCTCTGTCTCAAAAAAAAAAAAAAAAGAGAAAAATGGACAGGACCAAAGGCCATTTATGAATCAGACAAGATTGGATGCAAGTGGGGAAAGGGAGAATGTGACATATGAGAGAGGGACAAAAAACCATGATTCTAGACTCTAAATTGAGCCACTGGGTAGATGATGGAACCATTAGTTAAGATGAAGAACACCAGAAGAGGATTAGGTTGGGGGAGGGAAGGGGAGAAGATGCGATATTGAACAAACTGAATTTGAAGGACTAGGAGACCGTCAAATGGAATTGTGAGAAATAAGGGCCTGAAAAATAAGGTGACCAGATTTTAACATTGGTAAAGTGGGACACCATTGACTGCGGGGGTGGGGGTGTTCTTAATTAAAAATTTGGTCCGTGTAGAGCAACAAAAATTTTCATAGAACGCAAAAATAGTATTGTAATACATATTTTTTTAATTTCAACATAAGTACAATTTACAAATATAATACATTAAAAAAAATTATTTATAGGGCGGCTCCTGTGGCTCAAAGGAGTAGGGAGTTTACATTAGCCTTTTCATTTCCAAATAGAGTTACATTAACCTCTTCATTCCCAAATGGAATTACAATAACCTTTTCAGCAGCCCAAAACCGTATATTCCCTTTCCATTGTCCCGCGGTTCCCTAGCTTGTTGGGCATTCTTTCCAAAAATCAAGACTTTTTAAAAACGCAGCAGGACAGATTGTTAAAAATCGGGACTGTCTCACCAAAAGCGGGACGTCTGGTCACCTTACTGAAAAAGGGCAAAATGGGGGGCAGTGCCCGTGGCTCAGGAGTAGGGTGCCTGTGGCCCAAGGAGTAGGGCATAGGCCCCATATACCGGAGGTGGCAAGTTCTAACCTGGCCCAGGCCAAAAACTGCAAAAAAAAAAAGAAAAAAAGAAAGAAAGAAAAGGAAAAGGGCAAAATGTATTACAAATTGTCTTTTTAAAACCTTCCACACTCTTTTGGGGAATCAAAACTGGCATTCAGTCCTGGGCCCCGGCATCAGAGGGGCCAGAAGGAGTGTTCTTTGTTCTTTGTTTTAAACCCCAGGAGATGGCTCAAAGGATCTGTGCAGGCAAAGGGCAGACCATCTTCACAGAGATAAGGCCACCAATACAATTTAACAGCAATAGCCTGAAGCTAAAAGTCCCCTTTAAAAGCTCCGTATTTCTGCTTAAAAGGAGGAGGATGGTTCTTTAAACTAAGAGAATCTCCCATCCTCAGCATTTGCTGGCAAATGAATAAACTTCTTTTTCTTTTCCCTGAAACCACTTATCCTCACTCTCCGTTTGGCCTCAGGGGAATAAGTACCAGATCTTTCAGTAACAGAGTTAGATGTCTGAGAAATCTAACAGAGTTAGAGGTTAGAGAAATCGGATATATAGGCTTAGAGATAACATTTGATTTAACTGTCCTTAAGTTCACAGTCAAGGCAAAAGGGGAAATTCTCAAGTTAAAGTAGAAACAATTTCAGTTAGCTGGTGACTGAACAGTAATCAACAAACTAGTCTACATTTGGTTAAAAGGGGGAAAAAACTTTTCCTTGGCTATTGATGGGAGTGTGAAAGACTAGATGTTAAATAAGCATTTCAGAAAGAGACAATTTAGTTTTTGATAATTGTCAAATAAACAGTTCATCAATTTAAAAAACACTTTACTGGCCAGGCGCAGTGGCTCACTCCTGCAATCCTAGGATTACAGCTTTCCAAGTAGCTGGAACTACAGGTGCCCTAGCACCTGGGACGCCAAAGCAGGTGAATTGCCAGAGTTCACAGGTTTGAGACTGGCCTGAGCCAGAGCGAGATACCATCTCTAAAAATAGCCACATTGCGTTGTGCGGGCGCCTATAGTCCTAGCTACTTGGGAGGCAGAGGCAAGAGAATCAATCGATTAAGCCCAAGAGTTCGAGGTTGCTGTATGCTATTGAGGCATGAGAGTAAAAATCAGAACTAAAGATCTGTCCTAGCCACTCTGTATTAGACAGGCCGCAGGTCTCTGCTATCTGTATGTCCCTCCCTTGTCATGTGCTGGGCCTAGACTATAACCTTGTAACTTCCTTAGGCTTCCATCGCCTTTGAGGGCAGGTAGTCCAACAGGTAGTCCAATCCGACCTTCCCCTTGAGGCCTGGGACCTTCAGATTATGTCATCCCTCTCTCAGTTTGTTTTATGACCCTCATGTGCACTCTAGCCCTGAAAAGTGGATAAAAGAGAGGCGAGAGATTCAGACGGGGGTGGTGGGGGTGGGAGGCCTTGGCTTTTTTTTTTTTTCTTTGAGACAGAGCCTCAAGGTCCCCCTGGGGAGAGTGCCGTGGCATCACAGCTCACAGCAACCTCCAACTCCTGGGCTTAAGCGAGTCTCCTGCCTCAGCCTCCCAAGTAGCTGGGACCATAGGTGCCTGCCACAACACCCGGGTATTTTTTGGTTGCAGCCGTCATTGTTGTTTGGCGGGTCTGGGCTGGAGATGCGACATTATTATTTTTTGATACAAAGTCTCACTTTGTCATCCTCGGTAGAGTTCCGTGGCATCATAGGTCACAGCAACCTCAACCTATTGGGCTCAAGAGATTCTCTTGCCTCAGCCTCCCAAATAGCTGGGACTACAGGCACCTGCCACAATATCTCGCTATTTTTAGAGATGGGGTCTCACTCTTTCTCAGGCTGGTCTTGAACCAGTAAGCTCAGGTAATACATCTGCCTCAGCCTCCCAGAAAGCTAAGATTACAGGCATGAGCCACTGTGCCACCCTAAAACATTATTTTTAATAATGGAAATAGTCGGGCTGTGCTCATTCCTCAGTGGGTAGGGCGGCGGCCACATACACCAAGGCTGCTGGTTTTCAACCCCACCTGGGTCAGCTAAAACAACAGTGACAACTGCAACAAAAAAAATAGCTGGTGACAGCTAAAGATTCTGTCTCAAAAAAAAAAAAAAAGGAAGTAGTTTGTTATAATACTCTTATCATTTCTGATTTGCTAATATTACAAAGTACTGCAATATTTCATACATTTATAATACGGTTAATGCAGATCCATGATAAACCTCTTAGGATAAATTTTGGGAAGTGGAATTCCTGAGATAAATGGCATGGCAAACTCTAAGCTTTTTTTATAACCATTACCAAACTACCTTGATTCAATGAGTTTGAACTAACTCATGTATCATCAGCCACCATTGCAGGAGACTGCTCATCTTCTCAAAAGCTTGATTACATTGAATGAGATGATGAAAGATATAGATTCATATTAAAAACATAACATTGGCTGGGAGTGGTAGCTCATACCTATAATCCCAGCACTTTAGGAAGCAGAAGGATTACTTGAGGCCAATAGTTTGAGATAAGCCTGGACAACATGAAAATTTTCTGGCTCTATTAAAATATTAAAAATTAGGGCAGCACCTGTGGCTCAAAGGAGTATGGCGCCAGCCCCATATGCCAGAGGTGACGGGTTCAAACCCAACCCCAGCAAAAAACTGCAAAAAAAAAAAAAAAAAAAAAATTAAAAATTATCCAGGTGTGGTAGCACAAGTCTGTGGTCCTAGCTACTTGGGAGACTAAGGCAGGAGGATTGCTTGAGTGCTGGAGTTTAAGTATATGGTGAGTTGCACTCCAGCCTGACAGCAAGACCCTGTCTCTGGCAAAAAAAGAAAAAACAAAGGAAGAAAATAAAGAAATAGAAAAAAAGCAGAAAAGTGCTACCCAGTGTTGCTTTCTTTGGATTTTTCTTTTGAATACTATTAAAGTGAAAAATTAGTTATTCTTCTTTCTAAATTTCTTACATGCATGATTATTCCTTTAGCACTTTTCTACTGGTATATTTTCTTTTTCTTTTTCTTTTTTTTTTTGAGACAGAGCCTCTAGCCATTGCCCTAGGTAGAGTGCTGTAGTATCACAGCTCACAGCAACCTCCAACTCCTGGGCTTAAGCAATTCTCTTGGTTCAGCCTCCCAAGTAGCTGGGACTACAGGCATCCGCCACAACGCCTGGCTATTTTTTGTTGCAGTTTGGCCGGGGCCAAGTTCAAACCCACCGCCCTCAGTATATGGGGCCTGCACCCTACTCACTGAGCCACAAGTGCCGCCCCAGAAGTTTCAAATTTTAATCAAGTCCAACTTAGTAATATTTTCTTACATGGATTGTACTTTCGATGTTGCTTCTAAAAGCTCATCACCATTAATTGATTCTCTCATATTATTCTCTGATATAATTCTGTTTATATCAGAAAAATAATTCTCTGCTATTATCTCCATTTTGCAGATGAGGAAACAAAGCTCAGACATGCAGCAAGTAAGAGATTTGGAACCAACTTCTATTCAATTGCTCTTTTCACTCTGTGTATAATGTTGCAATGCCATCTAATCCTACCTTTTCTTCAGCTTTTTTTTTTTTTGCCTTTCTTTCTTCTTTTCTTTTGTCTTTTACAGTTGCTTTTTAAATGTAGGATGAGCATGATTTGCCAGAAGAAATGGAAGCTTCTAGATTAACAGGGCTAGTCCCAAATCTATCATAATGGTATTGTTAGAAACACTGTTTAAGGTCTGGGCACCATGGTTCAAGCCTGTAATCCTAGCACTCTGGGAGGCTGAGGTGGGTGTATTGCCTGAGCTCAGGAGTTCAAGACCAGCCTGAGCAAAAGCTAGACCCCATCTCTACTTAAAATGGAAAAACTAGCCAGGTGCTATAGCGGGAGCCTATAGTCTCAGCTACTTGGAAGGCTTAGGCAAGAAGATCGCTTGAGCCCAGGAGTTTGAGGTTGCTGTGAGGTATGATGCCAGGGCAATAGAATGAGACTCTGTCTCGAAAAAATAAATAAATTAAGAAAACAGATATTATTGATATTTAGGCATAAATAATTCCATTTATAATAGAATCAAAAATAAAAGAGAAATATATTCAACTTAAACAATGGGTATTGCCTGGGTGTGGTGCTCGCACCTATACTCCTAGCACTCTGGGTGGCTGAGCGGGGTGGGTTGGTTGAGCTCAGGAGTTCAAGATCAGCCTGAGCAAGAACAACCCTATCTCTAAAATTAGCCTAGCACTGTGACAAAAGCCTGTAGTCCCAGCTACTTGGGAGGCTGAGACAAGAGGATCACTTGAGCCCAGGAGTTTAAGGTTGCTGTGAGCTATGAAGCCATGACACTCTACCACTCTACCAAGGGTGACAAAGGTAAGACTCTGTCTCACAAGAGAAAAAGAAAGAAAAGAAAAAAATCCACACTCTAAGAGGGCTAGTACTGTAGCTCATGGTTCTAATCCCATCACTTTGGGAAGGTGAGGCTAGAGAATCACTTGAAGCCAGCCTGGCCAACATCATGAGATACCATCTCTACAAGAAAATTTTAAAACTAGCCAAGTACGGTGGTGTGCTCCTATAGTCCTGGCTACTCAGGAGACTAAGACAAGAAGATGGCTTAAATCCTGGAATTCAAGGTTACAGTGATCTATGATTATACCACTGTGTTATAACCTGGGCAATAGAATAAGACCTTGTCTCACAAAATGGAAAGAAAAGGAGAGGAGAGGAGAAGAGAGGAGAGAAGAGGAGGGGAGAGGAGAGTAGAGGAGAGAAGAAGAGAGGAGGGGAGGGGAAAGGAGGGGAGAGGAGAGAGAAAAGAAAAGAAAGAGAGGTTCAGCACCTGTGGCTCAAAACAGCTAAGGTGCCAGCCACATACACCTGAGATGGGGGGTTCGGATCCAGCCCAGGCCCACCAAACAACAATGATGGCTGCAACCCAAAAAATAGCTGGGTGTTGTGGCCAGTGCCTGTGGTCCCAGCTACTTGGGAGGCTAAGGCAAGAGAACTGCTTAAGCCCAGGAGCTGGAGGTTGCTGTGGACGGTGATGCCATGGCACTCTACCCAGGGCGACAGCTTGAGGCTCTGTCTCAAAAAAAAAAAAAGGAAGGAAGGAGGGGGAGAGAGAGAGAGAGAGAGAGGGAGGAAGAAGAAGGAGGAGGAGGAAGAAGAAAAATGTAGAAGAAGGAGGAGGAAGAGGAAGAAGAAGAAAGAAGAAGGAGGAGGAGGAAGAAAAATGAAGAAGAAGAAGAGGAGGAGGAGGAGGAAGAGGAAGAGGAGGAGGAGAAGGAGAAGGAGAAGAAGAATGTTCTAAGAAAGCAGAATGTTAAGTATTGTGGGAATCCCGGATCCCATGAAAGCATGTTATAAATTCAAGTTCCCATTTCCCTAGGAACTCACATACATACATTTTGCCCTTCTAAGGGCTTCCGGAATGCCAAGCTGCTCTCCTGCATGAATATAGGTATTATTTTTAATCTGGGAAAAATGTAAAATAATATAGAGAAATAATATCTATGAAAGCATCAGTGTAGTTCTTTTTTTTTGAGACAACGTCTCACTTTGTTGCCCTTGGTAGAGTGCTGTGGCGTCACAGCTCACAGCAGCCTCAAACTCTTGGGCTTAAGCAATTCCCTTGCCTCAGCCTCCCAAGTATCTGGGACTACAAGTGCCCGCCACAACACCTGGCTATTTTTTGTCGAGGTTGTCATCACTGTTGTTCATCTGGCCCAGGCCAGGTTTGAACCGTCCAGCCTCAGTGTATGTGGCTGACGCTGTAACCACTATGCTACAGGCGACAAGCCAACATCAGTGTAGTTCATCTGTAGAGTAGGCGCATGATAAATTCTGATTAATTTTGTTAATAGTAATTTTTGCTTTCAAGTAGAGACTCCATACCAACTCTGCATGATAGTATGTAATCTAAGAATTGGTCACAGGATGTCACTATTGTTCTGTGGAAAAACTTTGACAGCCACCACACACCATCCCTTTAGTTTAGTTTAAAAGGACTGAGCAATACCTATGGAGTGAGGAAAGGATAGGGGGACATTACTTTTGTATCAGAAGAGCTTTTTTTCTTTTAAATAAATGCAATATTAACAGAATCCATTACAATTGAAGGCTCTACAAAAAAAATACTACATCAACCTAATATTACAGAGTTGTTCAAGGGGTAAAAAAAAAACTAAAAAATACTCTTTGGATTCAGAGACTTCCTTCTTTTTTTTTTTTGAGACAGACCCTCAAGCTATCCCCCTGAGTAGAGTGCTATGGCATCACAGCAACCTCCCAACTCCTGGGCTCAAGCAAGTCTCCTGCCTCCGCCTCCCAAGTAGCTAGGACCACAGGCGCCTGCCACAACGCCCGGCTATTTTTGGGTTGCAACCATCATTGTTGTTTGGCAGGCCCAGGCTGGATTCGAACCCACCACCTTAGGTGTATGTGGCTGACACTTGAGCCACAGGCGCCAAGCCAGAGAGTTCCTTCTAACCCAAGAGATCTGTGGAGAGTCTTAGTCATTCATCTACTCACTTGTCAAAGATTTGCTAAATACCCAGTGTGAAATCATTGTATGTCAAGAGATTTGGGCATATCTGGTCACTCTCACAGTAGCTCTGGGTAGTCAGGCCCAGCTCAGAGTAGCAAAAGCATAGGGATTTGGTTCAGGATTCCCATAAAGAAACTGCTGGCTCCAAGCAGGCTCTTGGATTTATTCAACGTGAGAAATGGCATAATAATCCTATATCCCATAGTGCTGCCTGGGGTGATATCCACCTGTGGCTGCTAAAGTGAGTAGCAAAGCATCACCTGTAAAATGTCCACCTGGCCTACAGCATCTACCTTCTGGGGATCTCTGAAGACACATCAACTTTCGCAGGCATAGTTTTATTTTATAATACTGTTTTTGAGCTATAATTCACATACCATAAAATTCACGCTTTTAAAGTATACAAGTCAGTGGTTTGAACATATTCCAAGAATTGTGCAATTATCACCACTATAACTTGAACATTTTTACTAGCCCAAAAAGAAATCTCATATCTACAAGTAGTCACATCCTATTCCCACCTTTCCCCCAGCCCCTGGCTACCACCAGTCTACTTTCCGCCTCTATGGATTTGTTTATGCTGGACTGGTATAAATAAAATCATACTACATGAACTATTTTTAAATAGCAAAGGAAAGTCATTCTGTCATGTTAAGTCAATAATTCTGTCATCTACCATGGCTTGATTGGATGGGTCTTTCAGAGTAGGGCCTAATATGTAGATCTTAGAATATGTATTCCCTTGGGAAAACAATTTTTTAACTTGTTTAAATGATACAGTCCAATGGAAGTGAAATTCATTTTACTCAGGACCAAAGTGGCTGAAATTAATCATCTTCTAAGATCATTTCCTTTTAAGTATGTTGTATGAGTTTGTGAAGTCTGGGTGTAGTGCTTGTATCTATTATCCTATATTCTGAAGTAGGAGAAAAGAAAAATGAACTACAAGCCTCTGCTAGTTTATCTGGATTAATCATTAAATAAGTTTCCATGTTCTCTACCCAGGTACCGAGGGCAGAGCAAACTATAACAATAATTGGCCTGGTGGTAAACAGTAACTACCAAGAGAAAGCACACCAGCCACTGAACTAGGCTTCCTCCCACTAATCCTGCAAGGTAAGTACTATTTTTTTTTTTTTTTGAGACAGAGCTTCAAGCCGTCGCCCTGGGTAGAGTGCTGTGGCATCACAGCTCACAGCAACCTCCAACTCCTGGGCTTAAGCAATTCTCTTGCCTCAGCCTCCCAAGTAGCTGGGTCTACAGGCACCCGCCACAATGCCCGGCTATTTTTTGGTTGTAGTTGTCATTGCTGTTTGGCAGGCCTAGGCTGGATGTGAACACCCCAGCTCTGGGCTATGTGGCTGAAGACTTAGCCACTTGAACTACAGGCACCGAGTTGGTAAGTACTATTTTTCATTTTGTTAAAAAAGGTAAGGAGACTCACTGAGATTCAATAACTTAACCAAGGAAGGTTGCACCCTGATATGTGGAATTGTTAAGTGATGGTTAAAAGCACAGAATCAGAAGCCAAGCTTTCTGAATTCAAATTCTGATTCCTAAGGACAATGCCGGTGTGAGCTAGGACAAGTTCCTGAACTTCTTTGTTCTTCAAGTCACTTCTGTAAGGAAGGGATGCTACTAACAACTACCTAGAGGGTGGTTTTAAGGTTCAAGTAAGTTAAATACCTAAACAGTGCCTAGTATACAGAAATCCCTGTATAAGCATTACCTATTACTATTATTAAAGTCCAGATTTGTCTGAATTTAAAGTCCTTGATCATGCCTCTCAATGTTTACCTGTATTCTTGCAGGTTAAATATTCTGAGTACTTAGCATATTAAAAATAGTGACTGGGAAGGGCTGTGGCCTGAGCTGAACTGGCAGTGCTGCCAACTGTAGCCTCTTGGCCAGTGTGCAGGCCTCGTACAGTGAGTACATCGCTGGTGCCACCCTGTTCACTCTCTGACAATGTCTGCTGCGTGTCATTTCCTCCATCCGTTATGTGCAAATATCACAGTTCTGATACCGCCTTGCAATTCTGTGCATTGTAAAGATGGAGAAGGGTTTAAAGGGCTGCTGCCTCCTACCACGTCTCTATTACATCACTGTAGAAATAGACTAATAAAATATCTTCACTTTACAGAAACAAGAAGCAAAACCAGGCCAGTGAAGTGATAACAAGAACTAATGGCCAGGAGACTATTTTCTTGTCCATGTCTCAAAGAAATAGAGGCAATTAAGCTGTTTTATGGCAACAGCAATGATGTCAACGGTGTCTTTGGAGAACTAAGTCGCTTAGGTGTTAGTTCCTACAAGTCTGCCCAGGTCCCCAGGGCAGATTTTTTAAAATTTAAAATCCCCCAGGTGAGAATTGGGAGAATCTGTTCTCTAGAACATAAATCAAGAGAGCAAACTTCACTTTTAAGTTTTATTAATAAAATGTGTTATCACTATATTTGCATAACTTTTTGCTTCCTTCCCTGGAATTGTTTTGGAGAAGAATTAATAGCCAATAAATAAGCAAATCCTGCTGTTTGTGACCTTGGAGCTGCTTTATAGGGATGATCACATAAGTAGAAGCTCATTACCAATCCAATACCTACAATTTGTAGCACCTGCTATTATGGCCATGTATTGGAAATCTTTGTTGTTTCTCTAAATACCTAGAGCATCGGCTCGGTGCCTGTAACTCAGTGGTTAGGGCACTGGCCACATGCACTAGGGCTGGTGAGTTTGAATCTGGCCCGGGCCTGCTAAACAAACAAACAAACAAACCAAAAAGCCAGGCATTGTAGCAGGCACCTGTAGTCCTAACTACTCAGGAGGCTGAGGCAAGAGACTCGCTTGAGCCCATGGTTGCTGTGAGATAGGATGCCATGGCACTCTACTGTTGGCAACATAGTGAGACTTTGTCTCCAAAAAAAAATACCTAGAACATCTCTCTGCTTGTGCTAAATGTTGACTACACATCAGAATCACACAGGAAATTTTAAAAAGAACTGCCAGGCTATGGCCCCAGAAAGTCTGGTTCCATTGCTCTGGGATGCAGCATGGGCCTCAAGAATTCCAAAGACTCCTAAGTCATAGATAATCAGATTTCAGAATTGGTGTTGATTGGCAGAATATGGGTCTCTGTTCCTGCTCTCTAGTCAGGGCAATAGCTTGAGCCTGGCTTTTTTTTTTTTTTTTTTTTTGCAGTTTGGCCAGGGCTGGGTTCAAACTTGCCACCCTCGGTATATGGGGCCAGCGCCCTACCTACTGAACCACAGGCGTTGCCTTATATCCATTTTCTTTTCTTTTTTTTTCTTTTTTTGAGACAGAGCCTCAAGCTGTCCCCCTGGGTAGAGTGCCGTGGCATTACAGCTCACAGCAACCTCCAACTCCTGGGCTCAAGAGAGTCTCCTGCCTCAGCCTCCCAAGTAGCTGG